>WSXT02139667.1:0-10508 GCA_011762715.2 Neuroterus valhalla
GCTTTTTACATAATTCAAAATCGCACTTTCGGCAAGGGAAATAGAAAAATAGTATACGCGACACAGGCAGAAGATAGAAGTCGCTGCACTGCGTGACATAAAGCCCTCGGCTGCGCCTCGGGCTTATTTACACGCAGTGCGGCAAACTCCTATTTTCTGCCCTTGTCGCTAAATGTACTATTGCAGAAGTATATGAATTGAACATTTCTAATCGCATGTTTATTTCGATGTTAAACGGAATTTTCATTTTTATTTGTTCCATTCAATCATATTTCTTATCCTGAACTACTGTAATGATTTCTCACCAAAGTCTTTAATGTAATTTTTTTGAAACAAATATCCCGGTTTCGTATCTGAAACAGAAAATCACTAAACAAGAGGAGGTAGTATGTTGCAAGAACTTCACGTTTCTTGAAAAATTGTTTGTCTTTTGTCTGATTGTAAAGAATTCCTTTACTGACATGGACCGAAGCACTTTCTAGAACTCGTACAGGATCCTTATGTAGACGTGATAATAGCAAACTTCTATTTGACACATACAACGCTTAACAGTTGAAAAAGTACAAATCTTACATGTTTCTACAACAGTTTTTTGTTTACTTTCATAAGAGCAATCTGTATCAATTATGTTCATGATAACTCCAGGATACGCGTGTATGGAAGAACAGCATAACGTGTTCATTTTCTACAACTGTATCTCAATTCAAACCTTTCCGAGAGCAAAGCGTCACTGTCGTTATAATTTTGTAGAACTAATGATGCCAAATAAATAGGCTTACAGGAAAATTGGAGGCTGTAGGAAAAATTGACTATTTGCTTTCATTTTCTAGGGGAATACGTTACGCTTTACCAGAGACAACGTTTTATTCTTCAAGAAAAGGCCCAAAAAAAAGAGCAAACTTTCAAACAAATTTCTGAACATCGCAATCAGCTACAGCAACAACTTCATAAACTGAGAGTTATGGTTGCAGATCTAGTAAAGAAGAAATCCACTCATCCAAGAGGCATCGACAACGTTAATGAGGAAGTAAAATTATCAACTCTTCATGTCGAGCGTAAATATAATTTTTATTGACGAATTAAAAGAGAACCTGTCACAAATTTCATTTTGAACTTATCATATTGCTTAAGCAACATTTAATGGTATCATTCAGTAGACTGGACCTGCAAAATATTTCGGATTTGTAGAGTATACACTCATCAGGAATTTTGCCATAGTCCTCTTGTTTTATAAACCGATGAAGAAGTTAGTGTTTCGCTATCTGTATTGAGAAAGATAGCGAATACTCAAGAGCATTCCAGATACGTTTGAAATGGATTTAGGTCCAGTCTTCTAGACGTTGTCATTTTACCATAACATGCGTGTCTTGTATTTTCTCTAAATGGAGCACATAACTTAAATGTTCACCATATTTGAAGAATTACATTCAACGGCCCCGGATAGCCTTTTGTGTAAATTCTGTAGTCTTATCTGTCTTCTCTCTTTTTTGTTTGGGAAAATTTTAATTCCAGATTTGGGAGAACCTCATCTTATTGCAAGTAGGAAATTCTGTTATGTGGGCAAATATTGCCTTTGTCTTCGTTTCAAGTGATTTTGCTGTTATATTGTTTAATTAAAGCAACCCCTCTTCCAGCAATATTCTTCGTGACCTAAAGATAGTGTACCGTTTTTCGTCCTCCTGCATATTCTTCGTTTTCTTACAAGATGTCAGATCCGTGTATGAAAATTTTTTACAATCTCGAGATGGAGCAAAAAATCTTGAGTTCGCTTCCTCAAAATATCACTGAAATATTGAGATGAGAGATTTTACATTCTTCCGTTTTGTATGGGAATAAGTTTCAGATGTTCAGGTGTCCTTTTCCGAAATTTCGAAGCATCAACAATTTTCTTCGTATTGCAATGCTGAAATGCGGAAATTGCAACATGCTATGTTTTAAAATTTACGGATTTCCACTCGCATTGCTTCTTCGAAAGATTAAGATCGTTACAGGATGTAAATAATAGTAATTCAGACATAAACCAAGATCTTCAGTTAATTTCATTCATGAAAATATACATATATACAAGACCTTGAATTTCTCTTGAATTGAGTTTGAAAGTATCTTCGAACATGTGCATTTTTCAAAGATAAATAATTTTTTCCAACCACCTTGCATCGTGCACTGCATTAGGTTTTCGATATCCCATGAAAAGATATCATTCCAAGGAAAGTGATAACTAGTTCTCTGTTTTGATTGACCTATAAGAAGAGTTATTTAGGCCAAATTTGTTATACATTTTGATCCAATGCATAACTCTTCTATTTGCTTTCAGCTGCTGCTTTATGAATTTGGAAATATTAGCACTTCTTCTACTTATTCTGAGACGTGAGCAATTTGTTTCTGACTCATTCTGGGTTCGTAATTTCCATGGGTAATTCATTTCAATAAATCTGTTCCCAAAATCTTTCTCAGAATGCCATAATTCTTACTAGAGCAGCCTGAATTTTCGGTAGCAAAAACTAATTGAGAGAAATGAAAGGGGATGATATTTTTATCCGATTCCTACCTAACTGACATTTATTCTGCAACAACTTACGTGGACATGAATTCATATCAACTTAAAAATCTGTAAAATTATATGAAAGGCACCGAGGAACGTTTGGATGGCTCTCAATTTCTAGAAAGTCCTCAGTTTCAAGGCCCTTAGCCACTCACAGAGCCTGGACTTTGCCTGTACTACTTTTAAGAATTTTGGACGCTATGTTATTGTCGAGTACAAAATCTGGAAATTAGGACAGAAATTTGATCAATTTCAATATCTTCCGTGAGGACAGTAAGTACTTTACTATCGAGTGCACAACTAAAAATGGATCTGTTTAAAAATCTTTCTGAGCTGTATCTTTCATCTCGAGGGTCCCACTTCGAAGAATTGTTGATCGACAAAGATTAAAGCCATTGACATCAAGTCCTAAAGGACAAATTAATGCCACTAGTTGATAGGTTGAATCAATGATCTTCGCACAAGTTAATTCAGGAGCAAGTTAAGGGGACATGGTATTAAATTTCTCACACGTCACTTCTCCTTGCTTATCATTGTCATTTTTGTCTTTAGATACTTCCTGTTCATTTATCTGCATTTTTTCCTATCATCGACTTCTTTGTATCACAGTTGATATGTTGAACTCTATGTACATACTGCGTGCTCTTAAGAAAGTTAACGTCAATGATTGCTTTTAAACTCATCTTCATTTTCCATTATCTTCATTTGAATGGTATCTTTGTAACTTTTTTTGCTCTGTTCGCATTGATTGAGTTGAGATTCGTACATGTGTCGAAAAGATATCATGATCTCCCGTAACAGATGCAATGTTATCCTTCAGCAGGGGTTGAAAATCGTATTGTAGTAAATGGAGTCCTAAAACGCGCTTTTTACAGCAGAAGATTTGTTGAGTGATCTCTTTAGTACTCCAATTACTTCTGGTCTTCTTTGAGGCGTACAATGATATCTCACACAGCAGGTTCGGTGACGAAATATGGCCAGTTAGCAGCCCGGTTGAAGTGTCATTAAACCAAATAAATTTTACCGATTTTATTTCATCGGAAATTCTTCTTATAAATAGTCTTTGCCATAAGATTTGTGAGACTCTCAGTCACAGCTGGGCAGCATCTTCCAAGCACCTGAAGCTCTCAAATACCATTGGTTCCATTACATTTGAAATTTTGGTTACAAATAAAAATAAATTTTGAAAGACTGGCAGTGGCCTAATGACGGGACAGAGTCAGTCATCAGCCCATTCAACATTCACTCAGCACCCTGATTAACATTATGTCAAGACTTAAAATTTTTGACGGAGATAAGGGAATTTTTTCCACAGGAGATGATCAGATTTGGGATTTTTCGTTGATTCCATAACATCCCCGAAAATTGTCCAGTGGATGACTATCAATTTACGGAACACATTTGCTAATGGCAAAGCTTCGTCGGGTGAAACGTCTTTTTAAAAATCGTTTGAAAGCTTATGGACTTAGACGTTTCACACCTCTAACTAGCGCAAGCTTAGCTAATACTCGCTGCCTGAACTTTCTTCCAATTCAATTCTTTTCTTTTCTGTAACTTCATGCGCTCAAGAGTTACTCATTAGCTTTTAATGTAGAATTTCGGTAAATTATGTGAATGTAACCTTCTTTGAAATATTACTTCCAATATAATAATTTTATTCCATCTATTCTTCTTCTGAAACCGCATTTTTTTAGAAGAGTTTTCTTCCGCATATATTTTCGTGCAAATAATTCAAAAAAATAATTTGCATGTAGTGTTCAAATCTAACTGAAACAACTTTAGAATGAAGTTTGCTGCAAAGTACCCCTATATACGGAGAGAGTTGCAGTGAATATATTCTTCCCTTCGTAGAAGACCGAGAAATGACAACTAGACGACTGGTTTAGTTGGCGGGGAAAAACGTTGATGATGAACATCAGTAAGAGGAAGCTGCATCACAAGAGTAAGCAGCGCCTGATTAAACAATGCAACATCATGCTTGACAGGGGCTGTAGCGGAGATTCAGCAACCAAGATGGCGAATCTAATGGACATATAATATGAACACAAATGTTATGCGTCTTTATTTCTTTGCGAAAAATACCGAATTTGGTCGTAAGCGATACGGCTACGACCAAACGAGCAGCATTCGGTATTGGACTCTCGAGTCGAGGCGCGTTTCATATTTTTTCCGTGTAGTCGGCAAAGTGTCAGGGGAGAACATCATCGTCTCTCCTTACTTGAATACCTGCATCTAGCCACGAAAATGAAGGAACAGAATCTCGCAGGCCAAAAACGACCAATATCTTTTAGCGAACCCCCTTCGAGTATTGTAATAAAAGTAAAGCAACAGCCCCCTATTGATAAAATCCTTATGGAAGGTGTGGATAGTGGATAGGTAATTGAAGCTGGGGGCATATGTGCTAGGGATAATGAAGCACAAGTACCGGGTCCACTAGAAACACATCTGGACATTAACAGCGATTGCAGACTCAGACAAGAGTTCAGAAATGTAGAACCAAGACAAAGGCATTTCCTGCAAAAGATGTTTGTCCAGAATAATCTGCGTGCGCTGATAAGGCACCTCAACATCAGGTTAGATATAAATTTCAGCAAAGAAAGCAGCAATGTGGGTCGATCAACCCAATATAAGAAAGGGACTAGAACTAGAAAGCTGATACACCATTTGATTAACATCATCTATCCTTGAAGCATCTAGACATTGATACCAACATTGTTGGATGAGATCATAGACTCTAAATGGCATCAGTGATCCAGAAATTGATTTTCGTAGTCGAATTCGTCCAGTGAATGGAGAGGGCAGGAGTTGGAAAGTATCCTTACGCTCTTCATCTCCTGTAAAGAGGGTTTATTTATACCCTTGTCTTCACTCCTAATCTCTTCCAACTTCCGGTTAATTTTATTTGTCAGTGCTCCTACTTCTTAGGAAATTTTTGAGTTTTTTCAAAAGCTTGAGCGGGGTGCTGACAGGTTCTACCCCATCACTAGGCAATCTGACTGGTAGTTTTGCAAACCTAATTGCAAATTCTATTCATACGAGTAAGTTTTTGATGTTATAGGATAGTACATTTTAGTCATTAAAGTATTTTTATAGCAGATCACGGGTTCAATGGAGGAAAATATCTGATTAAAATTGGTTTCTTACAATTTTTTCTTGAAGTTTGATAAGGTGCTGACTGACCCGAGCCTGAAACTAGATCTCTCAGTATTGGTTCAGAATTCTTGAACTACCCTAATTCTGTTTTTGAGCCTGAATGCGTTACAGGTATAGTTTACTAAAGTAATGAAATCGTGACTTTTTCTGCCCTATCCCAAAAGCGTTTCCGAACACCTTAAATCTGCTGATTCGTTTCTCGGAAGTGGTGATACCACAATGTGGTACATAAGAAGATGCTTGGTGATACAATTTTTCTACGTTTATATTATATCATTTTCTCAATCTTTCACTCTGCATCGCATATCTGTATTCATAAAATATTGGTCAAATTACCTGATTAGAAAAAATTGGAAAAATGGTAATAACGAAACTGTGTTTCTTTTAGCAGAAGATTTGGAACAGCCAGATATCAGTTACAATTCCGAAGACATTCAACTCAAGGAAGCAAATACTGACATGCATTTCAAGGACGAAGCGGCATCTCAAATACTAAACCTCCTGTCTGAAATTAGAGATTGTAACGACTCGTGTGTCTACGATTCTAAGTTCCACCCATGTCCATGGTGTTCTGGAAAGTTGATTACAATATGAACAATGTTCTTCATTTTATTCTTCATAAATAAGATGCGATTAATCAATTAATTTGGTTCGCATGGTAAAACGATAAGCAGTGGTAGCTGCCTGGATGAAACAAATTCTCATGATGATACATAAAATTGCAAAATCTTTCCTATATATATAGTTAGAAAATTTTTATCTCAGTTATAGGGAAGCGTAAGAGCGAATGACCAATTAATAGACAGTGCATGAGGGCGCACAGTGAGGTAAAGTGAAAAAGTCCGTGACAAAGTCGTAGAAATTTTGATAGGAATAACCTAGGGGAATGAATGTTTTTTTTTTGGGTTCATAGATCAATAACTGCGAAATAAAGGAAAGATACTGAGAATCTACAAAAAAAATTGTCGACCTAGAAAATTTAACTCAAAATTGACATTGTTTGACAAAAATTTGAAATAAATAATTTAGGATCTTCTCAGTTTTTCACCTACTAGCCTCTTATTTGTTCAATGTTAAATGCCTAAAACATGTTTCGTCCGTCGACGCCGGACCTCATCAGTTCTTTCAGAAGTGTATATCGTGAAATTGGAGATAAAATTTGTTTGTATTCATGTGTGTGTATGGACAGTAGTCGTTGATTTGTTTTTGTTTTTAGAAAACAACACTAAGAAAGCGCGTTAACAATAATAACAATAGAGAAAGTGCGTTGAGAAATATATGATATAAAGAAGAGGGCTTTTCGTCATGGTCCAAGGGAAGTGTGTTTTTTCATATTATTTGATAATTTTTGTGGGCCAACACTTCACACGTAAACTCTTGGGACCATGGGGATATAAAAATTTAAATTATGGTATACCATGTACGCTGACGTGTTTCATTTAATGTGCTTCACATATATCTTTATGGATTTTGTCCACCCGGAGACAAATCTGGCCTTTAAATTAGTGTAGGACTTCCCGGTTCTGAGAAAAATGCAATGGAATAAGCTATTTTAACCCTTCATCAATTGAATACTTTCCTTCAAAGCGAATTCGACAACTCGTCATATTTCGAGGTTTTTAGGATTGCTGAATTTGAATCCAGCGTCAAAATATTAAAATTCCGAATAGCGGATCCAATATGGCAGATGAAAATTGTGGAACTTAACGGATATGGCTGCGAATTACTATGCGGGAATTTTCCGGGTCACTGATTTCGACTTAAAAGTCAAAATATCAAAATTAAAAATAGCGGATCCAATATGTCGGACAAAATTTGTAAAGCAAAACCGCTCGGACTGAAAATTACTATACTGGGGCTTCTGGGGTCGCTTATCCTGAATACAAAGTCAAAACGTATGTCAATCTTCAGTATCGTGAATCCAATATGCTACGTTTTATGCGCTCTTTTCATAGTGATATAAAGTTCAAATCTCACTAAGCGACTACAAATTATAACATATTAAATATCTCAGCCTCATAATAGATTGGTGGTAATAAGTGATCGAAATCGTTCTGAAAATCCCTATTTTGGTAAAGGCTTTCAAATCGAAGATTGAAGATGGCGGAGAGCTAGTAGAACGTGATCGTGTGCTGTGCCTTAGTTATGGTTAAAAGTGTGGTTCTTTTCGCGCATAGTAGTGTTGGAATGATTGTCCATGATTGCTGTATCGCTAATAACCTGTTTTTTGATATTATCTGGACTCTAAAATATTCTATTTGTGGGAAAAGATATTGAATTTTGTTTTCGACATGCTCCGAATGAGTTCTGGGCTCAAAATTGTGCTGACCCGAAGTAGATTGAACTGAATCCTGAATTGAACTGAATAAAAATAGATCTAATACTGGACCTATTTCTTCGCTCGATAATCGCTTTAGTGCGGTAACTTTCTGTTGAGTGCAATCTCACATAATATCCAAAAACTTGCTAAATCCTAATGCTTTATCTTTGAAAAGTGAATTCTTCGCCTATGACAGATGTAAACAACCATTTACACCAGATTATATTGTTATAAGTTGCTCTGGTTCTCTCTGCAATCTCTGCAACATGCTGTGGTTCGTGAAAAAATTCTCCTGTTGATCCAGAGCATGGACAGTTCTTATTTGATCTTGAAACAATAAAGAGTGCAATAAGTGACGTAGTGAAACCGATGCATCAAACTTATGTTGACTTAATTAAAAAAAAGTGGATAACCTTCCTAAGCATATCTCCTCAACCAACTTGGGGAATACTGCTTTTGAAAAAATTACAGACGAGCTGAAACACACAACTGGGAAATTTTGACTTTAAAATGTTAAATCACGATAAAAGAAAATGCTGTACTTGAATCTGAAATAAATATCTGTCAATATATTGAACAAATATCCTTATCAACTTCCAACCCTCGAGACTGTATCCTTGGAATGGAGAAACGTCAACACTATAAATCAAATGTAATCGTATCAATAATCTCAGCTGAGAATTATAGAATTGATTGAAAAAAAAAGAATTGTCAAAACAACTAAGATTATCATACAGAACTTTGTCGCGACTGTGAATATTCGAGTCCATTCTCCTTCAGCATTGCAGATATATCTATATATACCAAATTTTGATATCAATGATTTCCGTCGCAAGGCAGCGCGGCAAACGCGCGACTTGCGATGCATGGTTGCCACTTCAAAAACGGATAATGTCATTGCCATGACTGACACTTCAAAAACGTAAAATTAAAATATATATAGTTTTCTTGTAAACAGTTGGTAGACAATATGAACATTGCGATGGTTGGTAACCAGTATTCTGACAGTGACAATATAAACATTGCGATATTTTAAATCATAAACAAACTGAAGAAATACTAAGAGTATTATAATTCTATGAAACAACTGTTTTCTGGAAAATCTTAACCAATACGTATGATCTAAAAAAAAAAGAGTCATAGAATTATATACTTCAAGCTTTAATGAACGATTAAATGAGCTTTGCGTGTACTTTGAGATCTTTGCTTCCAATAAACAACTTATGTGGCACGCTAAATTCTGCAATGCTCGAATTATCGTCGACCCCAGAAAGCTTGCTCCATGCCTGTGAGGAGTTTTAATGTGCCAATCATTTGAAAGCAAAAGTAATTAAGGCATGAAATTCTGATAAAGAAGGCGATCCAGGAACAGCTGGGCTGTCTAAACTCGTAACGGTGAAAATTGGCGCAAAGATCATGATAAGGCGTAATATTGATGTTACAAAAGGTCTCGTCAATGGCACTTTCGCTACAATTCAATCCGTTACTCCTTCAATAGATGACGAGTTATATTTCACGTTATCAGAAAACAGTTTCGAATATGCCTCAGTTATGGCGTGACCATACACAAGTGTCAAGGCTTGAGTTTGGGTAGTGTTATTGTTGAAGCTGGAAATGACATATGCAGCGATGGGAAAACTTATGTAGCACTGTCACGAGTTACCACGCTCGATGGACTTTATGTAATAGATTCTAATCCTCGCAAAGTAACCGCTTGCGAAAAAGCAATAGTCGAATACAATAGACTCGGAAAAATGCATTACCCTCCTCCGTGAGATTACGGAATAAAAATTACGAAACATCGAAAAGTTGTTGATAGAAATCGGGCGTTTCCAAAACACTGCTCAAAGTCTCAAGTTCCTGTTAATAATGAAGAACGAATCTTCGACATACGTGGTTTGCCAAATGTTAAATACGTGTCAGGGTATGCTAACGCAATTTTACAGTGCATCATTTATTTTGATTTCATAAGGAGTAATTTATACACAGCCAAAAACACAGATACTCTTTCAAAGTTTCTGAAATATTATTCAGATCAACAAAAAATACTTGACTCAAAATTTGTAAAACAATTTGCTGGAGATGGATTCATACAAAGCATACAATTTGATGCAGCAACATTTTTAGGTGCATTATGCGAAAAATCGGCTGCATGAAGAGATGCAGTTCAACACACATTTATCACGATCGTGCAATGCAAAAAATGCACATACAAAGTTTTCGGCAAAAATTGACTCTATTTTCAAAATTTCTGTAAAATATTTATCTCAAACTATCACTCGCAAAGCGACGTCTTTACAAACTCTTACTAACAACACTGTACCATTAGGTTGGGAACCACACGCAAAGAAATGGTTTGGTTGCCCTATCTGAACTGAGTTCGGTTGGCACTATTTCGGTTACATGAATCTAACGTAGGTTTGTCGCAACCGAACCGGTACGGTTTTGACGACTCAACCTGTTTGGTTGTAACAGTTCGGTTGCATGAACCTC
>WSXT02139678.1:0-10508 GCA_011762715.2 Neuroterus valhalla
AATATCTTCATATCTGAAATAATTCATAATTTTCTGTTTAAATAACTAAATAACAATCAGCGGCGATTTTTGGTTTTCTAACTTTTTATTACATGATTTAAGGAGCACTTTGCAAAAGATTTCATGAAAATCCGTTCATAGGCAGAGTTTTGTGAGGTTTTACCTTTTAAACGTCTAACGTTACTGGGCTAACAGTTAGACATTCGATCCTTCTTATACATATAATTAGATGTGCGGTATGCATAAATCTATTGTTTGAAACACTTCTATCGTCTTGTAGTCTATCCATACAAATATTGGAAATAAATTTAGTTTTACAGACAAGTTCTTTGTACCAAACATTATTGAAAATTTCGATACTCGAAACATTTTAATTTCATTGTATCTATTTAGAATTAATGCTATTTGACTTTTTATGTTATTTATAACCTTCCTGAAAAAGTGTCTGAATTGAATTAACTTGCTTGCTGATATTATTTTTTACTTGAATCCTTTTCAACTTATTTTGAAGTGATCTATAATTCTACCAACCCTACCTAACTACCATAATGTAAACAATTACTAAATCGAAATTTAATTACTTCTAATCTTATAAATCAAAGGAACAATTATAAGCAGGAAAAATCCACAAAATTAATTATTTGTGAGTTAGGCGTGAGTGTGATAGAATGAATCATTTGATGATTCTCGCGAAATGATAATTTTGCCTGAAGTTAAGTTTTTCTGTTATAGTTGCTAAAATTTCAGGAAGTTCTCTTCATATTATGTTGGTTGATAAAATTCTGAAATATCCGCATATTATTGTCTTCTCTTATTAAACGCTTGATGGACACAGTTGTAACTGACACGTCGAAGTCACGTAGCACTTTCTGCTTGATTTACAGAAGCTGGATGAAAAAATGGAAACCATAGACAGAATTATATAGATATCTGGTGCACTTTATGAGGCGAAAGATCAAGGGGAAAACGATACTCGAACCCACTGAGAGTCGCGCCTACTCCCTTTGTGCCTCCAGGAGTCACCCCTCTAGCAGTTACCCCTCAATGCCTTCTGCAAGCTGTATGCAAGCCTTTCCGACCCCCACGGACCTGGGTAATGGGGAACATTGTATTTTGCGCGCTGGGTCCCAGTGGTGGGGGTATTCTTCGCAGGTAGACGGGAACGAGTTTGTAATCGCCTGAAACCCCCACTACGCGGCACCTCTCACGCCGTCGAGGTGGCTCAGCTGCTCGACTGCTGGCCTGTACTGGGAAAATTGCATTATCAATTTTATTATCAATTTCATCATTCAAAAATTTTCCGAAGCATGGATATGTCGAATAAGTAAACTTGTTGATGATCTACAGGATGGGTAACAGTAGGGCTAGCCCTTCGCCTACACACTGGGTCATCTGGACCCATACACAAACTATGGTCGAATACAGCGCACAGGAATTTCTCGAATTTTACGTATTTTTTTAGTGATTTTAAATACCTAAAAGACCTTTATAATACTTATAAATTACTTAAGCATACTAAAAACTATACTTCCTAATTTTTTCAAGCCAATCGGCCCGATTGCGTATTATTCCAGAACTACTGACCCGATTGAATCGGGTCAGTAGTTCTGGAATAATACGCAATCAAAAAGTAAACAAGGTCAGATTGACCCAGTGTGTAGGAGATGTTCGGAAAAATAGGTGTGTAGGCGAAGGGCTAGACATTGCTTTGGGGAGAGTAGTAGAAGAGGAGACAAGTGTGTCACTCGTGCAGTGGAAGGGACGTAGGCTCCTGTCACTCAGGTAATTTATCGCAGTCATTAGCTACGGCCTGGGCCTTTCTCGAGCAGGTCAGGAGCGAGTTGTCAATCGCCCCAGTAGGTCGGATCTACTCAGCTTTAGAAAAGATGTGTCAAGAAGGATCCCAATCCTTTACCTGAATCCAAGTGTCTAAAAACTTTGCATTTTGTCAAACAGAAAAAAGGTTCCTCAAGTTCCTGAAAAACTGCAAGCAAAAGCAGAGCCTTCCACTCTGATAATCAAGCTCAATTTGGAGCCTAAGTTAGAGTATGCAGGTGGAAAATTGAAGTTTTCAAGTAATCGTATGACAGTTAATTTTCGTCTGGGCCATCTTCCGTTAAAGTATAGATTTGAACTTATATCTCGTTAAATAAATCGATGTTTGTGAAATGGTAATTAACAGTAAATAATGGTAAAAGATGGTAATTATGCAATGTTTTCAGGAAGTCTCAATACAGGAAGGGTTCTTATTGTTCAATTATTCAGGTTATTATGTTTTCGGTGACCAGAGGGCTGACATTGGCCAGGGGGCTACATGCTATGAGAACACACAAAGTACCGATTTATCACTTGTTGTTCACAAGCAAAATCGAGTAATGTTGAAAATACTCAGGGAATAAAATCGCAAACTTAATCCTATATCATGAGATAACGATTGCTCTAAATTATTATAGAGAACGATCGCAAATTTGACCCGAAGCTTACAGACAATAGAAATACTTGCCTGAATTTTCAACAGATCGAATTTTGGCTTGTACACAATAATGGATTTCCAAAAGTGCGCGTCCCTCACTTTGTTTACTTCCCTAGCTTCAACAAATAATCCAAAAAATTGTTAACACTGGCTGGAATGTTAAACGTGCTAAAAAACAAGGTTTTATGTATACTTTTTTCAAGCCTCGACTTTGAAGGCTTTTCCAACCGAGATGGACGTCAACAAAAATCTGAAAAAGTTCTACAGGCCGGTTTTTGCTAACTTATCATCTTGTGTAGAAATAATAATGGGAAGTTGTTTTATGTCTCAAAATGTGCAATTTTGTCACTTGATGAAAGAAAACTTTTCAGAAATTGTATTAGAACGATATTTTGTGACAAAAAGTGTTAGAAAAAAGGTATCTATTACACCACAATATGACCTCCGGGGTCAAGGCTACACTAGACCGCTAGACAGGGTTCACTCGCTAGTTTGCAGATGTGATGGAAAAATTCTATAACTCTCTTGAGTGATCCCCCAGGCAAGGGCTAGTTGGTTTCATTGGATGTTTATTTCCATACTCTTTAAAATGTTATATCTGATCAAATGAAACATTTATTTGAGAAAAACATGTATGTTACTCCATACCTACATAACATATTCATTTTAGTTTGATTTTTATACAAATTTATTGATTTCGCGAATCACATAAAAAAATATTTGGTTTAGTTAACCAGAGAACTGACATTTTCTGATCTTCAAGTTTAGGAAACAAAGTATTTGGGCAACATTTTTGATTCTGTGTGTGTCAATCATTCTATCAAAATAATTATTTGTTCAAACTTCGTAATTTACATCATGCTCTCATCACAACGAAGTTATAAGGATACGCGTTGAGATTCAATGTGCAATTTTTCCACCCAATTCTAGCAAAAATTGGAGTCCAAAACTTATTCATATTTCCTATGTGTCTATATAATTCCATACTGAATCCTTACGCGTTCAGTGGACTTTATAGACAAATTTAAAGATTTTTCCTTTTTAGTTTTTGACATGCATTTATGGTAAATATTTTTCTTGAAATAACTCTCCAAAACAGATCATTTGAGACATTTTACTGAGAATCAGGTTTGAAATTACTTTCTGATGCAGGTTTGGAAAGAGAAGCAGAATTAACGGGAAAATAAAATTTGGAAGAAAAGCTCGTGAAGCTCTGATTCGAAAGATGTAACACTTTCGCAGCCGAGTTTCAAAAAACCTATAGAATGACCAATATACATATATGCATGTATCATTTTTTTATCTAATTTTTTATAAATAAAAGACCGGTACTGCTTTCTCTTCTTCATTAATGTAAAGAGTTTCTAAAATTTCTCAGGCCACAGAATAATTGCAAAAACTCAAAAATCAACAGAATTGCAGCTATTCACATGGAAGTACACAATTCATGTTCTTCCCAATTTTTATGACAAATATGCGAAATACGAAGAAAAGGTTTAAAGTAAAAAATTATCTCCCCGAATGAACCTACAAAAAGTTCTTCCATTTTTCGATATTTTTAACTGTTATTCGGTTCTTCAAAATGTCTGTACTTCTTCTAAAAAGGGACTTACTCAAAAGATGTGCGCAAAAAACAATAATAAGAGAGAGAGAAAGCTAACTATTTACAATATTTCCATGAATATGAGATTTTTGGTTGAAAATATCCATTTTTGTCTTGAAAATAATTTGCTACCCTACCCTGAAACTATGTTTTTGTAGAAAAAACATGTACAAAGTTTCATGCCTTCCTATCTATTTGAGCTTATTTCCAATTTACGGCACCGTCTATGAGTGCAGGTGAAACGTTATTATTTTCTTCCATTCAAACAAAAGTTAAACGTCTCAAAGTCTTCCCATAATTTTTTGAAATCGATAATTACAAAATAATAATGATATGGAATTGACTATCTAAGCTCTAAGCTAGACGCGTCGTATTGAGCTCACTCTAGGATATTATATTTTGAAGATGTAAGTACGCCCCTGCCTTTTTCCGGCATACCTGCGAACTAACAAGTGACCGTCTTTCCCGGCTTCCGAAGATCCCACTGTAACTGTAATGGATACATTTTTTCTGACACTTTTTCTGCAAAACTATTCCATTAATATTCAAAAATATTTGCAAAGGATTTTCTCGCAAAATATCGTTCGAATTCAATTCCTGGAACGTGTGCTTTCATCCGGTGATAAAATTGCACATTTTGAGCCATGAAACATCTTTCCATCACTACTTCTACCCAAGATGATGATGATGATGATGATGATAGTAACTGGTTTCAAATTTTGGGATTCTGAAAATTGCATTGCTTTTGAGACACCTTGAGGAGTGTCTGTAAATTTTTTCAGATTTTTGATCGTTCCCCGGATCGCGTTCTATCAATATTATATGCATAAAAAGATACCATAAAGGTTATAAAATTTGGTTGTCTTTTTGTTTTATTCATTTCTGGTATATGCTATATTGATACAGACTAATGAATACTTTTGTGTAGAATGATAAGTAATCAAAATGCAAGTTTTACGAAAAAGTATCCACTGGTAATAGGAGAGACACAGTGCACGTTTGGTGCGAAGTTTTTGTTGGATATTGGTCGAAATTGAGGTGAGTAGGTAGAAAAAGTGTGTTCAGGGGTTAGTAAGTGAGAGTGTAATGGTGTGAGGAAGTAGAGAGTTGGAGTGTGGATATTATTTACGATTGAGACAGACTTGTGTGATTGGAACACTGCAGTTAGTTTGGAGCGACGTCACAGTGCGAGGCGTAGGTACGGATTTTGGGCGCTGGAGAGGTGGTAAGGTTAAATGCGGAGGGATCTGAATGTGATTGATGGGTCGCGTGGGGAGTGAAAGCAAGGAAGAAAGGGACTCCGAAGGTGAAGTTTTTTAAACCCCAAGAGGAGAGAAAAACAAAAGGAACGGGGGAAGAAATAAAACAGGGAATAAGACGAGGAATGGCGGAACACAGGAGAGAAATGGAGAAATGTAAGAAAGCTAGAGAAAACTAGGAGGTATAAGATGGGGAGGGGAGAGATTTGATGGAAAATGTACAAGAAGTGATAGATAGGATAAATGCGAAAGTACTGGTAGAAGAAGTAAGGAGTATAGGAAGAAAGAAAGGACAAAATGGCGCTGGTGGAATTGGAGAATAGGTAAGTTAAGAGGGAGGTAATGTTGAAGAAAAAGCAGTCACAGGGACGTGAACAAAGTAGAGTATAGAAAATGATTGAACACGGGAGCAAAGGAATATGCAGTATTAGTTAAGAAAAATAGCGGGAGAGGAGAAAAAAAGGGTAAGGAAACGTAGGTTGAGTATGTGAAAATAAAAATACAAGATATATGGTAGGATTGGGATAAAGAGGCAGGAAAGTTAGTAAAAAAGGTAGTATCGAGGGACTGCAAGGGAAAGTAAGGGAAGAGGGGCGAACCGGAAATAGTAGAAAGCATAAAAAAAGGAAAGGAAGGAACGGATGAATGGAAAATATGTTACTGAAATGAAGCAGGATTGGAGAGAAAAGATAGAGAATTCATGAGAAATTTGGAACAGTGGAAAGTGATAGTGATGATGGAAACGTGGTTAGATGATAAAGGATGGGAAAGAGTAGGGGGAAGGTTACCAAGAGGTTACAGTTGGCAGATTTTGAATGCAAAGAGAAGGAAAAGGAAAGGCGAAGCAATGGGAGGAATGGTGATGATAATAAAGACGGAATATCTATCAGAGGAGGATAGAAGAGTGATGAAGGAAGAAATTGAAGGATTATTGGTAAAAGAGATAAAGATGGGAAGAGAGAGATGGAAGATAGTGGGAGTGTATGTGAACGAAGATATGCAGGAGAAATCGAAGGAGATAAAAGAACTGATGGAAGGAAACGGAGAAGAAATTAAGTTTGTAATAGGAGGAGATTTTATGCAAGAACAGGAGATAGAGGAAGAAGGGAATGGGGAGAAGAGCCAAGAGGAAATTCCAAAGACACGATACTGAATGGGGAAGCGAAGAGATGATTAAAGTGCTTAGAGGAAATGGGATGGTTTATCATAAATGGAAATATAGATGGGAATAAGAAAGGTGAATAAACACGTTTGGGAGGTGAAAAGGGAACGTTTATTGATTATGTGATAGTAGACGACGAAGTAACAGAGAAGCTCAAGAACTTAGAGGTAGGAGAATATATAAATTTTGATCACATTCCATTCATACTGACGTTAGAGGGTGATAAGAGTACTCAAGATACGGGTAAAAGGAAGTAAAGGTAAAAAGAACAGGAAGAGGGGATTGGTCAATAGTAGGAGAAGAGCGATTAAAAGAGTAGCCTAAGGATGTAAAAATGAGAGAAGGAAATGTAAATGAAGAGAGGGAAATGATGATAGGAAAAATATAAAGAGTGTTCGAGGGAACAAGCAAGAGAGAAGTTAGTGGGGAAGGGAACGGGGCTGGATGGGATGAAGAATGCGGAGAGAAAAAGAAGGAAGTGAGAAAGGACCTAAAAAGATGGAGGAAAGGAAAAGGTAGTGGAGATGAATATAGAAGAAAAAAGAAGAAATATACTGAGATCTGTAGTAAAAAAAGAGGAAGACAATAGGAGGTTTGAAGAAGACGCAGAGAAGGCTAGAACAGAAGAGGTGGAAGTGAAGTGAAAGAATAAGGAAACGGAAGTCATACAGAAGAATTTGGTTCATAAAACTTTACAGTAAGAATAAGTAGAATCAAGTAGAATCAGATAAAGCTGCGCTCTCTTTCGCTCGTACGCTCAAATCGCTACAAACGCTCCAGCACTCGATCGCTCGTCGTTCACTCGCTCGTCGTCATTCAGTCAGCCCGTTGCGTTATGCGTTAGGATGCGTCAGATGGTTTGGAAGAAGAATTAGCAGGATTGTTATCTTTTACTTTTAGTTCCCTTTATTTCTTTGTTCGAAATTTTAGTTCCAAAGTGGAAGCTTCCTCAACGACAGGCAACTTAGCGAGGCTCGTGGTGCACAAACTTTGGCTGAATGTAAAAGTCACTGCCGTTGCTGGAAAATGGCAAAATACCAAGTATATCTTGTACAGTTTAGCCGCAAAATTGATTTTTATTTTTTTCAATAGAACAAGAACTGCGCGTCCTATATAAAAATGATGTAGAACAAATTTTTAGATCTTTTCAAAGTAAACAGTTTTATGCCTAAACATTTTTTTCCTGTCTCGTACCGATTGACCACAAAATGGATTTTTTAGTTTCATATTATTTTTGCAGATAAAAAACAACTACATGCCCTATCGAAAAATGATAACAGCCGAATGTGTAGAACTTTTTTAGGTGAACAATTTTTGGCTTATAACTTTTTTCTGTATCTCAATACCTTCTCATTATGATGAGAATGTAAAAAAGAGTTCTTTAAATGCTACACATTTGCATACATTTTACGGAAGAGGACCAAAACTCGCGTAAACCGTCATGGTTCCCCGTATGCGCATTACAAACTCTTGAATCAACAAAAAGTTCTATGCTCTATAGTACCACATTACATGTAGATTTCCAAGCTTATTCTCCTGTCTTATCAAAAATATTATTTTCCGTAAATCAGAGACCATGAAAAGGTAAATCGAAGTGTTCTGTTATAGCGAACGATTTGGACCATTTTCCCACGAGAAGGGACAGAGGAGGGAGAAGATGTGGTAGGAGCAGAATAGAGGGTGATAGAGGGTAAAGAAGAACGAGAATGAAAAAGAGAAAGAGAAAAAAGAGGAGAGTAGTTCTTCCAGGATCGAAGGAACGACAGAAGGGAATGCCCTTAGCATCTGGTAGAGCAGGATGGAAGAACAAAGCACATTCTTAGTGATTTGTTCCTTGTCCGCGGGGCTGGACCCCAGTGCCATTACCTATTCATAATTACTCATTACTTTTTCACCTCTGTAAAGATCAGTATTCATGAATTATGTGTGTTAAAAAATTAAAAAATCAATTGGCGCCAAGATTATTGCCATTGTCAATGATGCCAATTAACGTGATTACGTGAATAATTTAGTGTGAGAGAAGAATGAATGTATATATATATATAAAAAGTAGAGCGGTCACGGAATGGCCGACAGAAGCTTTGCTCTTTCGTGTTGAAAGAAATCTTTTGAAGCTATCCTCTCAATTTATGCGCACGCCAGTAAAAGAAATATTGTAGCAGGAAGTATAAAGTTGATCGCAATTGCAGATTCAAATTTCGAAGAAGTTAAGTTATTCAAGTTTGTCAGTTTCAAGTGTTATATGTAGACATGAACATGAGGGAGAAAGGGGGGGGGAGGGGGGTAGCTGCGTTGGTGCCATGCCTGTCGCATTTTTGGCGTGTCACGTGTCGCATTTATCATGACGTTCCCGTTTTCGCAGTCAGGTCGCCTCGCCCAGAGTCTATGTGACGTGCGCCGAAGAAACGGGGCTCACTCTGAAAAGTGAAACTTCAGGGCGAGCGGTCAAAGTCGACCCGATAGACGCGACTGGTGTAGAAGAGGGAACTTAAAAACTAAATTGTCAGCTTTAATAACGATTGGGATTTATTTTTGATTTTTTGAATAAGAAGATCAACACAAAAAGTATCGGAAGGTGTAAAAACCTCGATTTCGATTTTTCAAGAGTAAGCCCCCTTTCTTCGGCGCACGTCACATATGTATACCCTCCAGGGTTGCCACAATTTCTGGAAATCAGGGAAAAATCATGGAAATTTTCTTATCATGGAAAATTCAGGGTTTTCTCATCAATATCAGGGAAAAAGGGTCCGCCAAAATTTTTTTTGTTAAATCTACGCTGTAGAGACATTTTTTTTGGAGACCCTTCAAATCTTGTAAAAGAAAAATGTTTATATTGGCATTTGGGTCTATACTTTTTATTTTTGATTAATCAATTCCCACAAAATTCAATATTTAAATAAATAAATTTACATCTATAATAAATAATTGATGTTAAAACGTTTCGTCCTGGGCTGATTCATTGGACTCATCAGTGAGGTAATATAAACCAAACCTGCCTTAGACGCGAAAAAATTGTTTGAATTATTCTAAAAATAAATGATTTTACATAATATCGAATAATTGTAAGCAATGTATAAACATATATCGTATATCGTAAGAAATCCATAATATTTTCGTACATTTCTAGGATCAGATGTTTGTAAACATAAATCTCAGAAACATGTAAAATTTATGTTTTGTATGGAAAATGTTCCGTGGGTCAATTGTGGCAACCCTGCCATCCCAAAAAAAGCAAAGCTTCATAAAACTGGATGAACAACGACCGCAGGGTCCTCCTGGAAGCAACTGTCATTCAGGAAAATAGCACAAGCTCCCAGTAGAACCGCGGTATAATGCACCTATGGCGACGTCTCACGACCTTAAGATGAGTGACTACATGCACGACGAAATCGCAATGAAGGACCGGCTAAGCCCTCGTGTGTCTGAAGGAAACGGAGCGACCCAAGCATAACTGCTGTCTGCATCCATCCAGCAAATACCACAGCATATTTCTTTGACTCGGGTTCGGCTTTAAGGTTAATAACAAGTGAGGGCGTCACACCTCCAAGAGCACCAATGATGAGAACAATTATTTTAACCGAACATTCTTAGTGATACCGCTGCAGGTATTCTCTTATATTTCTGTACCTCTCTTTTTTCTCGATTTCCTTGCCTCTGATATTGTAGTCGGCCGGAGCCGAGAATTCGATCATGAACATAGTTCGGTCACGTTTTTCAAGAAACACGATGTCAGGTCTTTTGTGTTGGATAGGGACTATTGTCGCGAAATCGTATGTCCTGTGGATTCGACACTCCTGGTAGTCGCGGCGAACGTCATAAGAGCGACGAAGATGGTGGTGAATCACTCTCAAGGCCACATTGTGTCTGTACATATACGTCCTTCCTGTTTGAATAGGACAATTCGATAGTATATGCCGTAGGTGCTCAGGGAGTTTAACAAGGGGACCTTTAGGTCTGGTCATTTTTGTTTTGGTCGATACTCTTCTGAGTGGTAGACACCTACTAGAGGTT
>WSXT02139689.1:0-10507 GCA_011762715.2 Neuroterus valhalla
GTCTTTCCAAAATAAACGATTTTGCACTTCAAGATTTTTTTCGTGTCTCGTTTAAGAATGTAATGAGGCATAAAAAACCACCTTGGTTTATCATATTATTCACTTAGTAGTGCGTTATTCAAATCGAAGTGGTTGAGATTTGAAAAAGTGAAATTTTGAATGCTTCTTAGAGTTGTTTGATTTTGCAGGTTTTGATATAACTACATTACTTCATTTTGAATTTGCAGATGAAGTTTAAATGAAAAACCATACATGTAGATCGGTTCTCGACTTTATATGTTCATTCTGTGAAGCTACTTGAATTTTGAATGAAAAATGATAAAAAAGAATGTAGAATGCATTCTATTCAGAACTGTGTATGAAATTACCATAAATGTAGTTGAATTCTTGACATTTTTCGGATAATTAGGTACCAATAAAATACGTATTTCGGGTACAAATAACTTGCAGGTTGACTCGTCCAGAAATTGGACACATATAACTTGCAGAATTTGAGCATAAAAGCAGACGATTTCAATTCGATGTTTCTGAGAATGAAACCAAAGTGATTGAAATTCCCTCCAATAAAAAAGAGTTCAATGATCAGTTAGAAACAGTCGGGCAAGCTATTGTGATGGAAAAACTTCTCGATAAGCTTCGCATACCGTTTGGGAACCGAATTAGGACGCATAGTTTTTTTATTATTTCGAACAGAGATTCGTTTGATGGTCATCGTAATTGTGGTGGATCAATTTTTAGGAAGGTCAAAGATCTGGATGAAGAAATCATTACAGAAGTTTGAACGATATTAAGAGGGTAGTAATATAACCTTCGAAATTCAGAAAGGAACAAAATTGCTCACGACTTATATGAAAATGAAATTTGTCCGACAGTTTGAAGGGTAAAAAAAGCAGACAAATATATGGCTTTTGGAGATCCTGAACCCGGTCGCTCATGCTAAGCAAAAATTTTGAGAGTGGCTGAAAATGAGTATGCCCAAGACCAGCTGATTCATTAAAACGCCATGATGGCATCAGCGATATTGCCAACAAATGGATAAAAGAACGAGGTAAGATGTCTAAGTATAAATCCATTCATTGTTCATTTTTTGGCGAACTATCAAAGAAAAGTGTACAAAAAATATTGCGAGAATTGAGAAGCTTGTTTAATTCTTGATGCTACTGCTCATATCAGTTGTAAAGTCAAAAGAGTTGGTGGTACAGGTTTTGGCCCCATTGAGCTGTATTAAGCTGTCATTCATAAAAACATGGTCAATTTTCAGCAGCTCTAATGCTTAGAGAATCACACAATATAAATACGATTTACTCTTTCCTCATAAAGCTCATTAGGACTGACATATCCATATTGATTTTGCTCACTTCAAAAAGTCATGAACGGAATTCTCGAATAAAAATGTTAAAAGCCGAAGAATCAAACAATTCTATTTGAAGTCGATTACTTAACTGGTTTTCGCGAAAAGCACAAAGACGCTGAAATCATTATAATAGACCTTTCAGCAGATTGGCAAAGCGAAACTGATCGGAAAAAACTAATCTAATGAAGCTGAAGTAACTTTTTCAAAAAACAAAGGAAAACAAATTCAGAAGAAGAAGAATCTATGGAACAAAATGGAGATTCAGGTGAGTCATTTAAAATGGTCTTTGGGCATACACGCAAAGAAAGGTTTGGTTGCCATAACCACAAAGAAAGTTCGCCCGACCGAACTGTTCGGTTGCCTATGGACTGACCCAACGTAGAACTTGCTGCAACCGAACTCGTTTGGTTGTATGAGGTTCGGTGACTGCAACGGAACTGTTTGGTTGGTGCAATCGATTTGTTTGGTTGGTACAATCGAACAGATTGGTTATGTAAACTGCTCTCGTTGGTTTGCAGCAAACTGACTGTTCGGTTACAATAACTGATTTTGCATTATCATCCACTTTTAAGTGGAATTTAGACCTCAATTGAGTTGGATGAGGTCTAATAATTCTTTACTTCCTCGGCAGTGATTGGTGGGCATTCCCTCTTGGATAATATGAGGTTATTGCACAGCTCGTTGAGCTCAGTTCCTTATCTATATCTGCTATTCATCCTCGTTTTATATTAATCTTGTTACACTCATCTAATCCAAAGTTCATACCGATTTCTCGTGTGTATTTCCCGACAATACGAAGAGCATCTTCAGGATGTTCCTCTCCTGAAGCGTAGATCCTTGAGTCATCCATACAAAATATATGAGTGACCATATGCTCACGAACATTAGTTCCGCCATAGAAATGCTCATGAGCGTAGCGGAGTGCGAGAGATCGTGTCAATAGTGTGTTGCAGAAGAGGACGGGGCTCAATGCGTCACTCTAAAAAACACCCCTCTGGAAAGTGACACTGTTGGTAGTCGCAAGATGTTTTGCAGAAGTAATAGTAAATCTGGTCTTCCAAAACGGCATTAACCTTTCAATGAATTCTATTATATCTGAATAAACCTTTAGGCTTTTAACAGATAGATGATGAGGATATGTTTTTTTGAATCAAAAACTTTCTGGTGATCGATCCGGGACATCGGCAGACTACGCTTGTGGTTTACAGCGTCTTTGCAGACACTCCTGTTAATCAGAGTATTTTCCCAAGAGTCTGCTTCGCCTCTTTTTGCTTCTCGTTGTTCGTAAATCCCACTCAATACAGATCCAATTATCCGAACAATCCTATCATTCAGGATATTTTTAAAGATCTTATGCACCGTGTTTAGACAAGTTATTGTTCTGTAGTTCCTTGAGCTGGACAAGTCGCTTTTCTTCCTTCGGTAGGAGTACAGTTTGTCCTAACACCATTCACTGCGGAATAGGGATCTCCGACTTCAATTATGAGGTAAAGATGCGGGTCGGATGTAAGTGTGTAGAAGTGCACTCCTCAGTGGCGAACGCGGGGGGTTGAACTGGTGTAAAAAAAATTTTTTTTGTAAAACCCCCCGCGAAAAAATTTTCGGCGTTCGCCACTGGAACTCCTTCTACCAAAAATTCTCGATGAAACCTGTACCAGCAGCAAAGAAGTTCTTCGTGCCCCTTGATACTTTCTTTAACTCCTCAGCAGTGTTTGGTGGGCATTCCCTCTCAGATATTATGGGCTGATTACAGCTCCCTGAAACGTATGATGTTTTCAGTGCCTCCATTTAATGGATGTTTCACCTCGTATATCTCCCCCCAAAATTTCTCGAGTTCTTTGACCTCTGGAGGTTTTTCGACAGAAACAGGAGGATCGATAAAGTGACGCAATGGGTAAGAGAAGTCTGTATAGAGTGGGAAAAAGTGAAAATTGTGAAGAAAAGTGGAAAGTTCCTCAAGAACCCCAATGATGACTTATTGTAAGAAATTGATGCAATCTCATGACGATTGGTTTCGGAATATCTTTTTATCTATGTTTGATCACACGTGGTAAAAAGGCAAGTTGAAAGCTAGTAGGAATTACTTGTTTACTGCTGACTATAATGGGATCCAAGAATGTGATAAAAAACTTTTTCTTAGGTTCGAACATTTATAACCCTTATTTTTCTGTTGCGCTGAATAAAAAGTCGTCTCTTGACCTAATTTGCTTATCCCAATGTCAACTTTACTGCTATGTCACCATGAAAACTCTTTTAACTTTTTGACATTGTAAATTGATCATGAGATAAAACATATGTGGCAATTTATTCTTTGAAACCTGATGCTTTTTTTGCTTTGTTTTTAATAACTTCAAACTGTTTCAAAATTTGTTAATTTTCTATTGAAACTACGAATTTTTAGTATAAAACAAGAACAGATCTAAAAATTCCCTGAAAATAGTGATTCCACGACTTTGAATAATAATCCAGAGAATAATTCTGATTTGAAATTCTCTGTTCTCTGTTCGTCCAATGTAAATTCCAATTTCTGAAGAAAAATATCAACGCCATCAGGAATCCTTAAGATTTTTATACAATAGTTCTAATTTTCTGTAGGAAGCACTATAAAAACCAAGAATTTCGAAAATTTAAACTCTTTAACAAAATAACTCAGATCCCGATAAAAAATTTTCCCCTGAGAGATCCTACATGGAAAACTCTCACAAGTGAAGTACTGTTGGTTTAAAAGGTCTATCCACATAAAAGGCACTTTTGTAGTGAAGAGGTTTGCGCAATTCGTATAGATCCTAATTTAAGACATGGGCCTCAAATTTGACTACAATATTCTGCTACTAAAGTTAATTGTTGACAAAGCAGTTCAACTCTTGACCAAGTAGTTGAATTTTGATGCAGATGATTTTCACAATCATTAAATTTCAACTAAAGATATGCATTTTCAACGAGAAAATACGATTTTTTTATCAAGATAGTTAAATCTTAAAGCAGTTATTGCATGTGATTACGAAACACCTTATTTTTTAGAGCACAAAGTGCGAGTGAACAAAATAAGACTCTCCACTTATACTTCCTCTACCCTACACTTTTCGTGAAATTTGTCAAGAATTATCACTAAGATGAAAACAATGAATTGAATATATTACCTTTGATCTCAGACCAATAGGTCAAAAGATTAAAAAAATTAAGACATATCTATCATTCCTTTCTGATTAGGTTGGCCAGAATTTTAATTGGTTCAGCCGTTTTTTTCTGAGTGTAGAGAACAATCATTGCTATATCGAGGCGTTTATCAATTTAATATATTCGGCACAAATTTCGTCATTCGTTATATTCTAGTAATCTTCAAGATTATCACAAGGCAGGGAAAATTCCAATACTTCACAGTATTTTCAATGCAAATGCGGACAGCATGGTACCACATTTCAGCTTTAGTATCTTTCACCATCCTATCTTTTCTTTGAAAGAGTTCGGGATTCGGATGGGGTTATTTATTAATGCCCTTAATCCTAAAAGTAATAATTTTGGACCCAGGAAGAAGAAGATAAATTGAAAGAATGCAGTTCTAATAAATTACATTTCTTATTTCAAATCAAGTGTATAACGACGCGCTTAATCTACTCTGTCGTGGACCTCTCTGATGTTACAATAAATCAGTCTTAAATTACTTCGGAATCCCGTTGTTCTGCGTAGTACGCATACAAAATTATACTGTTAAAATAAAAAAATCAATCCTCGTGAGCCGTGCGCATCAGGGCGGACTGATTGGACACCTGTAAATAACCTTTCCGGGGCCTGACGCAGTGCACCCGGATTACCTCAAAAGAAGGGGTTATGTAACCTAAAACTTCGTACCTAAAAGAACCAAAATGGAAAAGATACTGGAGCCTGTTGCAGCGTACCCAGATATTTCCGGTGATGCTTAAAAAATGACTAGTTATCCTGGAGCCTGAGACAGCGTGCCCAGGAATGTAGCACAATCAACAAGCAGAGTAATACTTTAAGGATCTGGAGCCTGATACAGCGTTCCCAGATAAAACAAGAAATAGATCAATCAGTCTCTGGAGCCTGGCACAGCGTACCCAGATAGAACAAAATAAAATAATCAGTTTCTGGAGCCTTGTACAGCGTACCCAGATAAAACGAAAAGATTCTGGAGCCTGATACAGCGTTCCCAGATAAAACAAGAAACAGATGAATCAGTTTCTGGAGCCTGATACAGCGTACCCAGAGAATACGAAAATCAATCAGTTTCTGGAGCCTGATACAGCGTACCCAGAAAATGAACAACAGAAAATGCGAAAACTTGACCGGAGCCTGATACAGCGTACCCGGTGGCCTAAAAAGGAAAAATTAAGTTAATATTTACCCGTAGTCCGGTGGACTACTGGTTCGAAAACTGCGGATCCTGAAGCCTTCCACAAGATAGCACACTGCTGCTCGGATGGTTCGTCCAGCGGTGGACTTCGGTTTCCCGTCGTCCAACGAGAGTCCCAGAATCGAGTCTCGACGGCCTTCTAATGCCGTTTACGCGCGTGGCTGGTTGCGGGAGAGAGGGTCCTGCGCACCTGGTGTCGCTTGCTCGGACCTCTCCCTACCGTGCCTCGCCTTCCCGGCGGCTACCTTCCTGTAGGACTTTTCCTCGTGTAGTCAGGTAGCCTAGCTTTAGGCGTTGGTTGGAAAGTGACCGTTTTATCTTTTTGACGAAGATGTAGCTTTTCCGTAGGATAAAAAACTATCCATGACGCAGTATGCTCTTATCTGAATCTGAAAATTCTTCTTTTACCACATTGTTCCTAGTACTCCGTGTAAATAACACGTGAATAAAAACGTTTTTTGCAACCATAATTAATGAAACACCGCAGTCTCCTTTTTGGCGCAGTGGGTAATAATATTTCCAAACTAGTACACATGAATTGTACAACATTCAGGTCCGTTTATTATAAACAATTGATGGTAAAAAAAATCCAGCATATAAGGTTGCTCTGGGGGAAATTCTCTTGCTTGTTGAAATCGTTTGATAAGTTAGTGGACTCATTTTTTGTAAAATGATATCCTTTTTGCTATGTCATCTGTTTGCGACTCTTATCATCAACTGTGTTTCATTTTTTGAAGACCTGTCCTAAATAGAATGAAATTTTAAAAATATATGGGATAAATTCAAAACATGTCATGTAATAAAGTATTATTGAATGTTTGATAAGCATGAAAAGAATAAAAAATTTTCGTTTTCAACATTCATCAACTTAACGTAGAAATGAAAATATACAACAGCTCAGAGATTTTAATAATTAACTCTATCTATGACTCAATTATAGTTGGATCTTCTCCTTCAATTGTATTCGAAAAGCTAATAGAGATCTAAATTCCTCATTCCTATATCATCTCGTCAGTAAGGTCTTCTTTATCAAAGGCTTCACCACTTTTTAAAGGTGTTTATTAATCGAACGATTTAATTGAAGAAAAAGACAAGATGATCTCTCGAAAACAATTTTTTATTTTCAAGTAGCTCAAGTTTTCGACCTCTTCAAGGTCCTCATTAGGAAAAAAACTGATTCGAAGAAATTAACGAAATAAATTTGCATTTAATCATCATTATTTCATATATTCGTTGAAATAATTCCAATTTTTTATTTTCAAGTAGCTCAAGCTTTCGACCTCTTCAAGGTCCTCATCAGGAGAAAAACTGAGTCGATGAAATTAACGAAATAAATTTGCATTTGCTCATCATTTAAGCAAAATTCCTGCGCTCGGTGTTCCATTTCTCCGTCGAGCTTCAATTTATAAGCTACTTTACTCCTTCTATTGCTAAAGCACGTAATTTCGGTTCTACTTTAAGTGACCGTTAGATCTCTTATTCTCACGTTACTTCCGAACCCCCTCAGAACCAAATTCAACCCTATTTTGTCCTCTGCTGAAGGTACCACATCATCCGTATATGCTGAAGTGCGAAGCTTACTGTTACCTGGGATCGTGCTTCCTTTACCTTTTTGCTCTAGCGTTTCCTCCAGGTCTACAAGCATTATACCAAGCATCAGCAGACTCAACCGGCAACCTTGGCTGAGTCCTCTTCCTGTCCAAAATTCTTCTCCTTTCTCATTTTCCATTCTCAATCTGAACTTCGTCTCTACGAATATCCCTTCTATTCATTTAATCAGCTACTCACCTAGTCGTATTCGTTAACTAGCTTGCCACAACTTCCCCCTGTTGACTAAGTCAAATATTGCTTCAAAATCGACGGTACACAGCTACTAGTTTAACTGTGTTTTTCCCGAATTCCTACTCACTAGATGGTTATACATGTAAATATAGTCGGCTGTTCCCATTCCCATCCTAAATCTTTTCCGCTCGTGTGGAATACTCCCTAACTCTTTAACTTGACTTTCTTATCTGTTCCTGAACCCTTTACTATGAAATTTGAATCTCGCAAGATGAGTATGATACCTCTATAAACTGCCACTGTTTATCCTTATCCTTCCTTTAATGGTTGAATCACTGCTATACCATCCTCTCCTGTTGCCTGATTCCCTTATAGCTTGCCTATTGCCTTGTTCACTTTTGCACTGCTTATATCATTCCCTTCTTCCTCTTCTCTCCTTATTACTTTTGTTACTTCTTCTCTAACCTTTCTTCCTTCTCCTTCTTACTATCATTTGGAGTAATTTGTCAACTCACTCATTTTAAGATCCTCATTTTTTCCTTATCTCTTCTCCTTCCCCTATTTAATATCTTTCATACTATCCTCCCGTAACAGCTCTTTCTTATTCCTCAGATACCTTTCCTCCCTCTTCTGTCTTTTCTCGTTTGAAATTCTCTCATGCTCTTATTCTCGTCTACTGTACTCATTTTTTCAATTCCCCTTTTTTCCATTCTTTTGCGTTCTCCTCAATTTTCCCTTTACCCTCCTCACATTCTTTAATGAACCATCTTTTTTCTACAGCTTTTCATCTCCTTTCGGACTCATCCCTTCTGTATCTTCTCAATTACACCCTAAATTCTTCCTGTTTTTCCGTCTATCCCTAGAAAGTGTGAAAAGGTTGAAAATAATAGGAGCGATACATGCAGGGTGAAGGGGTATGTGTTTTGAGTCACTGGGAAGTAAGGAAGATAGATATGAAGGAATGGGTACAAAAAGAGTATTAAAAGATGGAACAGAGAAAAAAAAGGAAGATATGACCTGGCAGGAGAGAAGAAGAAAATCGATGATAGGGCGGAGTGCTTGAAGAATAAGAAGGAAAGATTTCGGGGCAATTATAGGAAGAGATTGATATGGGTAAACGGGGAGGTGAGGATCTTGGACGTAGAAGAAGACTTTTGAAAGTCTGTCAAACAAGGCATGGAAGGAAAAAAGACAGAGAAAAGCGTATCTGAAGGCAAGGAAAGCGGCAGAGCCTATGGTTGATAAACAAAGATAGAGGAGGACGAGAGAAGGTATAGAAGTGGAAGTGGCGTTCTGGAATTTTTCGGGATCAGAAGAGTATAGCGGATCACAGTATGGAATGATGATGAAGAAATTATGAGGTAGAAAATAGCGGTTGCAGAGGTTTGTGTTTACAGGAGGAGAGTTAACGAACCTGACCTGTCTTATTGGTCCCTCAAAATGTGTGCCAAAAGGCAATCTGATCCGATCATTCTTTCGAAAGTTATCGAGTACACAGATTACAGACTACAGACTCCAGACAGACAGACACCTTCGTAAAAACCATTTTTTCTAACTCAGAGGGTCTCAAAACTGGGAGATTATATCAAATCCGCGAATGTCAATTTTCACATAAAACTCATACCTTCTCATTCAGAATGAGAATTTAGAAATATGTTTTGGTCGTGAGATTGTAAAAGATTATAAAAAAATATAAGACTGGTCAGATGAGAGACTTGATATGCCCGTGTCAATCGTAACTAGAGAAGAAAGATAAAAGTTGTATTCTTTCTAACAAAGTATACGAATAATTTTTAACATCAAAGATCAATGGCATTAGATTAAATTCAGTTCAAAAAGAAAAATTGTTCAAATATTATTTATTTAAGTTTGTCTCCTTTTCATGATTCATGAAAGGGAGCAAGGAGAGATAGGTGAACATGGGCCACTCGGAAGCAGGAAATATCAAAGAATTAGGAAGGAAAATAAGGAGTGAGAATCTAAGGGGCACATGAGAAGGAGGAGTAAGAAAGATAATAGATAGATAGTACCCAAACAGAATAAAAAATCGGATAAAAATATTATTTCCACGACTCTGAATGATACTCTGAAATATAATTTTCTTCCACCAGATCCAATGACCCAATACCGATATTCGGTCTGGAACGCCAGCATTACTCCAAATCGTTATGCGGTTGTGAACCTGTTCTGAAATATAATCGATGATTTTTGAATACAAATCTGAAATTCCGGCGGGAATCATTACGGTCATGCGGAATCGTTTATGCTTGTAAATTTTCTTATTTTGATGATACGATTTGTAGTAAAATTTTGAATGCATTTTGAAGTATGATACTTTCGATCACAAAAAGGTACTAATATGTCTTAAATGTTTCGAACCCCTTAAGAAAAACTCATTTGATCTTTCGATTCTCCCAAAATACCGAAATACCTTTCTCAATCAATCCAACTTCAAAGAAATTCTGTTAAACTCTTTCAAATCTCTTATGATCATTCACATTCTCTTTGGAATGACATAAAGTATCTTGCAATATTTCGGAATATTTCATAAACTTTTAAACCTTTGCATACATTCGGAAACTGAAAAATATCCCCCATTTCGTGATTGATTTGTTGTCATCTAGTGACGATTGGTTCCGTAAAACACTGCTACCGCGCGAGTGGTCCTGTTCCGAGCTTGGCCTAAACTACCTTAAGCTGCTTCATGAAGGATAGGCATTCGCTAAGGGGAAAATTCTCTTACACTCGTGAATTGTTAGTTGTAATATTTTTCCCACCTCATCTTTAGACCCTAATGAAGCGTCTGTCAGGCGGCTTTTTTTAAAATATTGCGTTGTTGTTTCTTTATGGTTGAAATAAAAATCGAGTAATTTTTGCGCCTTTAAATGCAACCCGTCGGACACCTCGGATGTGAGTGACCGACGTTGACGGCCATTCAATCCTCAAGTGTCCTATACCCGTCGCCACGGGTAACGTCTATGTCGATGCTGACCGCTGGT
>WSXT02139700.1:0-10507 GCA_011762715.2 Neuroterus valhalla
GAGAATCGAGTTTTCTACCAGAGGGAAGAAAGTGACAGATCAATGTACACAGAACACCGCCATTTGCATTGATCTGTAACTTTCGACCCTAGGGCTGGAAACTCGATTTTCGACCCGCTCCACAGGCATCGAAAGTCGAATTTTCGATTGTGGTATGATGAAATAACTTTTTTTCTGCCAAAAAATCATTCTGAAACTTCGCGTACTACATTTTGGAGGCATACATTACAATATACTTGATTTTTACGCCGATCCTATCACTACGAATTATTTTTTTAGAGTGAAGAAGAGAAATATCCATGCGCTGCCATAAGAGCCCATGTATTTCTACTCAACTTTGAAAGATTATATCTGGACACCCAGCGAGAAGATTTTCTTTAAATTTTTATAAGGTGGCGTAAGGTACCATAAACTTTATGTATATAAATTTTTATCGAATTCTGATCACGAATGCTTTTTCTGTTCTCGAAATTAATTCGGAAGAATTTCAGAAAATTATCTTTTTAAGTAGTGCAGGGAAATAAGGTTTGATAATACAATGATATATAACTGGAAATAATGCAATTTGTCTGATTTTGAGGTTTCAGAATCATCGCGTTACTATTGAATTTAGAATATTAGAAAGTATGTTTTGTTTGAATTTATATAACAATCCTCTTTGACAAGTAATCTTCAAAATTTACTCAAACATTTACTCAGGAAATACAAGTTGATTGGTTGTGTTGATTTAAAAACTTATTAAGCAGTGTCTGATACAATCATTTGTGTTTCATATTCCTCATATTTACGCAAGAATAGGGTTGTTTTGTTATTTTATTTATAATAATTTTTGAATTAATAATTTTATTCCAAACTCGAAGTGCCTTGTAATTTTTTGTTCTGTTAAGTTGTTCTACAGAAAAAATTAATAAAAATCAAAGGCGGGAAAATACTTATTCAAATTTGTGTCACGCGGGTGTCACCTGACACAGAGTTTCTCAAAATAATCAATGTGCAGGCTTTAGACGAAACGTATGATAAAGAGGTTACGCCGTTCTAGTGTCAATCGCCTGGTAATTCTGACAATTTTCTCAGCTAAATTAAGTTTTATACGTTTATGTGACCAAAAAAAACTGATTCTGGTGTGATATTTTGGTTAAATGTGAATAGGTTGAAGGAAAGCAGTAAGTACATTCATCAAAAATGTGTAAAATCACACGATTTGTGCGGTAAAAATTATACTTGATTCAAAATATTTGTTGAATTGATGCTTTTATACACGAGTTTTGTTTTGAATGTTTCCATTTTATATATAAAAGGAGTTCAAAAGTGGTTGTAGAATGCCTAAAATGATTCAAATCTCAAGTTATAAAGTGAGGTTATGTCATCATTGTAATGTACAAACACTGTGCTAAACTGAGGCGATATGCACCCAGGGAATCTTAGTCTATTTCTCTTATTCTCCAATTATTTATTTATTTTCCGCATTCCTTCTACTCCCCAGCAAACATGGTTATATTACAGTTACGTAGCTGTTCAATAAAAGACTATAACATGCTACATAAACAAAATATGGACACAGGAAAAAATATCTGAGAATCACTGACATCTAACTCGTGATTGGTCGAAAATCCGACCCATTTGACATCAGTTGGGTCATGCAATCAACATCGTTATACAAAATTCAAATTTCAACATTAAATTAAAAATATTAAATAATAAGCAAAAGATATTTCATGGACACTCATAAAATTAGAGTTTTATGAACTTTAATACCCATTTATCGGAAAAGCGATATCTGACTTTGGAAACAACCCTATTGTATATCGTATTTCTACTCTGCGTAAAATTAGAACTCAAATTGTTATACATCATGTATTCCATTAAAACGTATAAGCTCTACAGATTTCAAGGTTTCTCAATATGTGTAATGTAAAAATTTCAAGCTCAAGATCTCCACCAACTCACGTTTTCCAAGCTGCCGACTAATAATAATTATATGATTGCTTAACTTTTGGACAAGGTTATTCATTCAACTCAAAAAAAGTATTAGAAAATGGCAAAATAATCCAATCTGTTTTTTTCTCAAGAGACCTATCACAAGCAGAAAAATATTTCTTCCATGAAACTATGACCAACATTTTTTTATCAATTTCATTATAGGCATTTTATTTTCTTTGAATGATATTTTTATTTCCTTTCGTGTTTTTCTGTTATCATTTGTGTTATCATGATCATTCAATAATCTGATACAGTGCTTAATTGCCCATAGAAATTATCACAAGTGCATGAAAATCTTCTTAAGTCCTCTGACTCCCCATAATATCCTTTGGAACCTTCTGAATTGAAGTAAAATCCCTTCATATCTTTCCAAATTTCTCTAAATCTGTTAAAATTACTTAAAATTTCCAAAAATATGTGGAAAAATGAAAGTAAGCGACAAATTACACTTAAACATTTTTAAATGTAATAGGTAAATTTATGTCGATCCATTTAGAAGCCAATGAGGTTTACAAGAAGGATGAGTGCGCATTTGACGAAATTCCCGAATATTATAGAGCATTTTATTGACTTTTGAAAGAATCCATACTTTTCAAAAATTTCGGAGATTATCATCGGAGAATCCAACAAGATTACTAGGGATGTTGAAGATTTCAATGGATCCAAACAGGATTCCAAAAATTCCAAACTATTTCTAAAAATTTTCGAACATATACAAAATTTTGAGGTTTTTGAAAGAGCACTAGACATTTTGAGGAATTCCCACATATTTTAAGTGATTCCGAAAAAAGAGTTCGGATTCAACGGTTTTATCAAAACCTTTTGAATTATCATTTTCATTTGTTAGTTTTTGTTATTCCAGAAAAATTTACGTAATGGTAAAGAGAGGTGGATGGTTTGGCAATGACATCATGGACAATCAAAGGGAAGGAGGCTACAATGAGTTGGGTTATAAAGTAAATGTATACTTCTTGTAAGGCGTAAAAATATTAAGCAAGGAATAAAAGCACAAGTCTCTAAATAGTAATTTGTTCCATTTGTATTTTTTTCTTATTGCAAAAAACAGTTTTTCAGATGATGTCGTCAATGCCGTTAAAAAGCCATGAATGTGTTTATTTCGGGAAAATTTGGCAACATGACAAACACATTATTTAAGTGGCATTTGAAGAACAACTCATTTTCTTGTAAACAAACTAACACTATCATTAGCCTTATTTGTGATGATCCTTTTCTTGATAGGTATCCAATTAATTTCTTGCTCCTCTGCCTTGGATTGCCAACATAGAGGACCAAGCCGGGATCACGAACTTTTTCAATGGCTCTATAAGCCTAAGATGTTCGGGCTTCAAATCCTCCATTATCCCGGTTTCTGTACTAACCACATTCGGATCTCATTTATTATTGAATAACCTACAAGTAAAATCCTTGTCATGCCAGCCAAGGATAAAGTGAAACGCTGCTGAAACCCGTATAGTATCATCTACTTGTTTTAAGGAACCTCCGCCTGGCTTGATCTAAACAAAAGGAAGGTCTGAAGGCAGTACGACGGACCACCGGTAATCTTCAAATCCTTGAATTTTGGTTGAGGTTAACTCGAGTATAGCAGAGTCAACTTGAACATCAGGACAACTTTCTTCATGGGTTTAAATTTCAAAGTTATTTAATATACGGATTAAACAAAGGAGGGGAGTCAATGAGGGGATCTAGTGTAGCCTGTTGGACCTTAATCAAAACATATTTCACAAAGTTTATTTGCCACGAATGTGATTCTTGGTAATAAGTACTGATTATTGCAAAGATATGTGAATAAATTGAACTGTGCCATTTCCTGCATTCCACAGCTTTGCAAAAACAAAGAATTATGCGAAAAATATGCAATGCTTACGGACATGATAATCCGAGAAGAGCATCGATTGCAACGCTCTGTATCTGTATTTGTTCCTTGTTAGGACCTTTGAAAGGGTCCATTCAATTTGGCAGTTAGAATTTCAAGGTTTCTACACATTCGCATAAAATTTCATATTAAGAATTTCCTAGCCCCGAAGACTCTTTGCATCCATCCAGCAAGTGCCACGGCATATTTTTGGCACGCAGATGTAACTCCAAGGTTACTTACCAGTTAAGGCATCCCCCTCCAAGAGCGAGAAGAACAATGAGTTATTTTAACCCAATATTCATGGGAGACTTGCTGTAGCTGCTCTCTGAGATTTTATGATCCTATTTGTTATCATTTTCCTTGCCTGTGATGTTCTTGTCAACAGCCTGATCACGAACATAGTTTGTCCCCGTTTGTCAAGGTGCATGATATCAGGTCTCGTGTTATGAATAGGATCTATTTTCGAAAACCTGTAATTTCTGAAAATTCAGCATCTCTTATTCTGAGAAATTGAGTTTATACGACACCGGAAAAGGGCCCGCTTAGACCAACCAAAACAACTCTGATTACTAAGACTTACATGCGAGTCCCTGCACAACCTTCTCTCTATTCCTTTGCACACCTCACCACTAACTCAGGGTTGAGGGTGACCTACAGTTTAAGATGGGTTCCGAACCATCAAGAATAACACCTACTTAATACTTAGAGAGCTTACAGAAATCTAGAGTTTGAGGCGGGAATCAAACCCGCAACCAGACAGCGTGGGTCCAAAGCTTATGCCTTAGTCCTCACGATCAACTGACCACTCTTCTTACCTAATATTACCCATTTGATGAAGAAAATATCCACGAGAACGAATTTAAGCATTTCGAACACATGAAGATTGAGACGTTTAGATTAAAACTTATATTAAACACAACTCCTTGTGAAAAAAACTCAACTCAACTTTCTTTATTCAATAAATTTCTATCTTGTATTGATGACGTAAAAATATATTTCAAAGATTTGATTAGTTAAATCGGTCAGTGCAGTAGCTTTCTTTGTTTGCATATGGTAGACAGAGTCTTCTGTTATAGCTGTTTAGGGTAACTTAAATGAGGATCTTAGAAAAAAATTCGATAAAACTTTTACTTCCATCACTTTTTCACCACCTCCTACTCCTTATTGATCTAGAAGCAAGAATATCTCCTAAATTAGAATTCAGTAAGAGGAAAAAATATTCCTTAAAATCGATTCAGTTCCACTGCTATCGTGCATATTCTAGATAACAAGGGCAATCCTCAAGTATGCAGGGCTGTCCTTGCTAACGGTTCGCAGGTCTACTTTATCATAGAAAAATTAGCTGCGAAATTAGGTCTGGAACAACGAGAATTCGAAATTCCATTCGGCGGAGTGAATCAAATGAGCTCTAGCGTGAGCACAAAAACGCGAACAACGATCCGATCGCGATCAAATAAATATTCAGCTGATCTCACTTACCTCATAACTCCAGAGGTCAATGACCACGTGCCGAGCTAGCCCTCAAACAGGGTTGAATTAAAAATTCCTCCTAAAATCCATCTTGCTTATCCAGAATTCCATAAACCATCAGAAATAGATATACTGATCGGTGCTGAAATATTTTCTAAATTGCTGTGTATCGGACAAATATCTTTAGCAAACGATAACGTGATACTCCAAAAGACTCATTTTTGGTGGATTTTAGGTGGAAAAACGCCGGAGAATATGTTTCCGAACGCCGCTAAGTGCAATTTATCATTGAACTTAACAATATTTCTGAATTCTGGGAAATCGAAAATGGCTCAAACGAAAAACTTTTATCTAAAGAAGAAAATGCATACGAAGTACATTTTCAAGAAAATACGCGTCGCGATCCTGAAACCGGGTGCTACACCGTAAAGCTTCTATCTAAGGAAGATTCGACTGAACTCGGCGAGTCATACACTCAAGCTCTTAGAAGATTCAATTCTCTAGAACGGTCTTTAGGAAAAAATCCTAATCATAAGGATCAGTATATAGCCTTCATGAGAGAGTATATAGAATTAAGTCATATGTCTGATGACAAATCCGCTTCTCTACATGATGGTTATTTTTCACCGCACCACGCGGTAATCAAACAATTTAGCTTTACAACAAAGCTTCGGAGCATTTTTGATGCCTCAGCTAAAACATCAAACGAAAAATCTTTGAATGATATACTTATGGTCGGTCCCAATATCCAAGTTAATCTTTTTTCACTTCTTGCCCGTTTTAGATCGAATACATATGCAATAACTGCCGATATCGAAAAAATGTATCGGCAAATACTTGGCGATCAAGCCGATCAAAACTTCCGAAAAATTCTATGGCGAGAAAATCCTTGCTAACCTGTAAAAATCCTCAAGTTAAAAACTGTCACTCATGGTTAGTGTGCATCTTTCTTAGCAACTCGTTCAAATACATGGTTTTTGCGATGCCAGCAAAAAGGCATAAGGAGCCTGTGTGTACATCCGATCGACTGATAAGAATGGAGTATTACGGAGTGTATTCCACTCGATTAGTTTGTTCGAAATCTAGAGTTGCGCCTTTAAAAATCGTTTGGTTGCCGTGCCTAGAGCTTTGCTCGGCACTCTTATTACCGAAGCTTGAGGAAACCGTTCGTCAAGCCCTGCGAAGATTAGATATCGGAAAAACTATATTTTGGTCCAATTCAACTATTGCGTTACATTGGATTGAAAGTCCTTCAAACACTTTGGAAATGTTGTAGGAAATCCTGTCGAGGAGATTCAAACGTTAACACAATCTCTCGAATGGCGACACGTACGTACCGAGTACAATCCCGCGGATCTTGTTTCGAGAGATCATGCACCAAAGGAGTTAATTGCTAATTCCTTTTGGTTTAATGGTCCAGTATGGATTAATAATTCCGATGAGAATTGGCCTGTATCACACTTGGAACCTATCGAAATTCTGGAACGAAAAAAACCTGTTGTCAGCCTAGCAGTAAATTTACTTTGCGTGAACGAAAGCACTACTTTCCTGTTTGAAAAGTCACAATCTTTCACTAAACTAATACGCGCGATAGCTTACTGTCAACGGTTCATAGCTATTAAGGTTCACAAGCGTGGAATGAAGGGCCATCTCTGTTCAACTAAACCTAAAACTGCGACAAATTGCGTAATTAAATTATTACGACACGAAGCATTCTCGAACGAAATTAAAATGCTAGAATCAAACAAACAAATCTATGGGAGATTACCTCCACTTAATCCTTTCTTAGGTTCTGAAGGTATTCTCAGAGTTGGAGGTAGATTTAAACAATCGAATCTTAATTATTCACAAAAACATCCAACTCTTTCACCTCAGAATCACAATATTACAATGCTTATCATTCGCGATCAACACGTAAAATTATTACATGCTGGCTCTCAAGCGACACCTAATGCCACTCGAGATTCTTATTGGATTATAAACGGAAAACCCACAGTCAAAAACGTAATCAGGAAGTGCATAATTTGTTGTCGCGCAAAACCGCAAGCTCCTACTTACTTGATGGGTGATCTTCCGAAAAACCGTACAGTATTCAAAAGAGCTTTCCTCCACTCGGGCATGGATTATTGTGGCCCTTTTTAAAGAAAGGAAAAAAAAAATCGAAATCGAAACAAGGTGAAAATCTACGTCACTGTTTTTGTGTGCTTCGCTACTAAGTCCGTACACATAGAAGTACAACGGTACTGTCTCTTGCGCTCTTGCGTATCAGCATATTATTTGGCATTTCATCTCCCCGCGTACAATCCACTTCGGGGGACTCTGGGAGGCTGCGGTAAAGTCTTTCAAACACCACTGGGTTCGCGTTATCGGTAATAGAATCTTAACGTATGAAGAGTTCACAACACTCACAACTGAAATAGAGGGTATCTTAAATTTTCGTCCTTTGACTCCTTTACCCTCAGATCCTAACGACTTAGTCGCGCTCACTCTCGGTCATTTTCTCACAGGTGACTCTCTAACGGGTGTGCCAGAACATAATTTGAAGGACGCGCCGTCCCGGCGACTTCCGTCTTGGCAGCAAGTCCAACAAATGAAACAACACCTTTGGACTCGATGGAGCAAAGAATATCTTCACGAGTTAACCGTCCGCAAAAAGTGGCATAAGGGTGCCACTACAGACATTCGGATCAGTAAACAAGTAACAATTCGAGATGACCATCTCTCTCCCATGCGATGGACACTCGGCCGTGTTATAGTCACACATCCTGGAGAAGATAGTGTTATCCGAGTAGTAACCCTCAAAACTGCGAATGGCGAGGGCAAACGCAGCGTGAAAAATATGTCTCCCTTGCCGATTGATACTAATTAATATTATCGATTACTGGAACCTAGAAATAATTTACTTTCTGTTTGCTATCTCTAAAATGTATTCTATGTCAATCGAATGTGTGTGAATTATTAATCGTATAATGTATGTAGTACTCTTATCAATTAACGGTTTTTCTAATTACTTAGAAGTTATTACTACTGTAAACAGTTTTTTGAATATCTTCTGAACACGACTGTTCAAGTGGGCCGACGTATGTTGAGACCTAAGTTATTTACCTTTTCTAACATCCGGTTTAAAAACGTGATTTCGTCGAGTTCCTTAAGGTTGATTTTATTACTCTCAAACTCTATCTTTTCTATTTCCGTTTACTATCAGTTAATACTCTCCAGATGGAAGTGTCCAAAATAGCGAGGACTGAGTCCTAATCCCGGAATAATACCAGGTATGCGCACTTTTCACTACTAGCCCTCAGCCTCTTTTATTGAAGGTGTAAGTGCCGATATTTCAAAACTAATATAATTGTAAAATATCCTGTAAACGTCTTCGTCTGTCTTCGCCTCTTTTCAGATCTACCGAATTTAAACACGCCCTAAGGCCCTGTATTTTCGCCCCCACCCTCAAATTTGTAAACCTCCCTCCGACTCAAAAATCTGACACTGACTTCTATCATTACATCGAAAACTAAGCAACGAGTAAGAGCTTCAGTAGCGAATCCTGTAGTTCTTAAATTCTGTACCTTAAATTTTGTATTTTCACGTTCTAGTATTTTTCTTATTGAAATAGATTAAACCTTGAATAATCAACGCACCTCTTTTACTAACAACCTTGTTCAGCAACCAACAAAAATAATTGAATCCCTTGATTTAACCCATAAAGGGAAGTGATTGTCTTCTCGGAAGAATTCAACTTTATTTCGAGCATATTCGGCCATCAACAGCTATAGCATTAGTACATCTACCTTCGTCACCCATCCCTTGTTGTGTAAGATAATCACTTGTCTTTAATCTTCCGAAAATTCACTGTACACGGCACATATATTCACAAATTCCGACATCCATACAAACACATATTCACTATGACTTTTGAGCATTTCAGAGATGGGACTATTTACTTTGTCAGCCTCATCATTTTTCATTTCCTTAATTACGGAAATAATTCTGTCGATACCCATTCTCCTTTCGCCACTTACAACAGGATTGTTCAATGTAACCTTATCTGTGTCATGGTTGTTATGCTCCACGGATTCATCTTTATACAGTTTCTTGGAAAAATCGCTCATACAGTCTGCAACTTTGTTCGAATTCCATTCCATTTAATCGTCAGCATTCTTCTTTCATATTACTTCCGTATCTAATTTTTTAGCCTATTTGAACCATTTTCGAAATAGTTTCTTATTTCTTCCAAAATGTTTGTGCAATTCTACCCCTTTTCCTCTCCTCTTTTTTTCCTCAGAATCATTCACCTCTCTAGTACTTTTCTCAAAGATAGGACCTAAAACTTCGAAAATTGGCGAAAGTACCAGATACTTACAGTATTTTCTTGAAGATGCTATCTTGCAGTATGATCCATGTCCCCTCAGAATTTTTGTTCCCTTATTCTGCCTATAAATCTTCTTTATGATTCCCTGAATATTTCTCAAGCTCATCACTATATTCTATTTGCATTTCTGGTTTCTTCAGATTCTCTATTCTGACTCACGTCTGCTTCGATTTATTGATAAATCTTTTTCTCCTCCATCCTCGACCTAGGTTTATTTTCTAAATATTGGGGTTGTGATCTGTTTCACATTTAGGACCTCATATGTCCCTTGCACCTCTTTAAAATCAAATATTGAACAATTTATCCACACTACTGTTCGTTTTTGAGTCTTTGAAATGACCAAGTACCCTGCCGGTACTTCCGCGTTGCAGAGCAACCCAGTTATTCATATCTTCGAATAATGATCTACTTCTATTAGAATTGTATATTCCAATGATATTATTTAATAAGCTCCAGAAAGTGTATTTTGCCTGCCTAATGGCAACATTAACAGAAACATACCGCGCTACAATAAATAGCCTCCTGTTGTCAAAAATATACCAAATGGTTTAAATTAAAAAATAACATCATAGACATTCGACAACCCTGCGAGATCTGAAAAAATCAGCAATTAGATAATGTTGACGCTTATAGAATAAACCATAAGTAGCGCTCATTTAGGTGCATTTAAAGTATGCAAGACTTTGTGGGCATTCAAGAAATAAATTTAGAAAATATTCAGAATTATTATTATTATTTTTTTATTATTTATCAGCATTTGGAACTCGAAAGTTCATTGCCTCATCTACCCGAGACCGCCACGCGTCCCTATC
>WSXT02139711.1:0-10506 GCA_011762715.2 Neuroterus valhalla
CTGTAACGTTCGCGAAAAGTCGACAAATTTTTTTTAGTTTGTACACGATCGAAACCCGAAATACCTTATTTCATCATAATGGATCATCGTGAGAGCATTAAATCTTTAAACATGGAGAATATTTGCTATTATATGTCGCAGCATAAAAAGTGGGATAATTTTTTGGAAACAATTCCTGCAAGTGAGATGTTCCGTAATCTATCATTTTCCTACCCAAAATCAAAAAGTAGCCGAAGCTTAGATAAAAAATTATGTAATAGCTATATGCAATATAAGTGCGCAAAAAAAGGTGATTTCTGGAGTCTCTCGAGCAGCCATTACCAGTTCGCACGTATATCACACGCTATTTCTTTCAACGAAAGACCAAAGAAGTGTGGAGCTGAAGGTACTCTAAATACATGCTCTTAATTTCGGACCTGTTCAAGATGTAGCGTTGCGACGTCTTGAGCCTCTGGTCAAACTCTAGTTCCAATATTGCATTGAGATCGTAAAAAATAGCATTTCGAAATAAAAAGTCGGGTTTCCAGCAAAACTATATGAGAAACGGAGAAAATGTCGGAAAGAAAACTTGTCTATTCAAAAAGATATACAAATGTTGATAATTATAAAATGAAAATTAATAAAATTTATTTGTTTCAATCATGCTGCTCGTAATATCAAATCGAGTATTGAAGTAATCACGAGAATTAAAATGTATGCTTTGTTTTCCATCATGTGGACAAGCAGTCCCAGACGAGGTACATTAAATATTAAAATTAAGAAATTCAAAATTGGAGGAAAACACCAAAACCAAATTTCTTTTAGCGTCCGGAATTCGAGTTAAAATCTGCAACTCCTAACAAATAAGTAGAAAACCAAGAATCCAACGAATAAATTCAGACACATACCCCTGTATATACCTATTAATAAGGGGACGTGAAGAGAAAAAGAGGAAAGATAAAAGGGAAAGCAACCCCAAAATCCTCTTCTCTCTATCTTTTACCTTTTTTCAAACAAAAAATTCGAAATTTCTACCAACGTTTAAGGTAACTCAAAATGAATATCAAATATCAAATATATTGGACGTTTTGAGCAAATTCAAATCGAGTGCGAAGCACAAGACATGCGGTGAGAATTTATTCGTTAAAGAAGAAGCAGCTTGAACAAAAAAAATTCACAATCATCAAATGATAGCAGCTGACATTTGGATCTCAGTTTCAAAGGATCTATAAACAAATCTGAGGGACTAAAAAGACCGAGCGCGAAGCGTAAGGTGCATTCATCTTTGAGCGCGCAGCGCGATATTCTGCAGACGCTCAAACACAGCCACATCACGACAGAGAGGATCGCTGTCAATTCCAATCTTAGCCCGGTGTTACTTCGAGCGGCAGTGGCCAGTGAGAATTTCTACCACAAATTCCACCTACTTCCTCTCCATTTTCAGGAGTTTTTAAGCCTTTTCAGACATGGTTTTTTGATGAACTTTCAAGAATGAATACCCTTAGCCATACTCCAATATCTCGCGTTCTCCTTCAAGAGCCACTCTTCAATGGCATGCTTAGTCGATGCGCGCGAGGAACTGTAGTATAGTTCCAGTCCGTGGAGGGATTGCGTATCTCCCCTTTTTGCGGGCATATCAGCTCTCTTGTTTCCTTCAATCTTCTTGTGTTTCGGGACCCATATCAGATTGACCAGGTTCCTTTCTGAAACTTTGAGAAGTTCTCGGAAGTAGCTTCAGACGAGTCAACGGAGAGTCGTGAGCCTGGTACCTCTAGAGTTCTCGAGCTTCTTTAGGTACTGAGTACCTGTTGCTATTGGTGGTTCGGGACCCACTTCAAGCTGTAGGCCACTCTCACTAATAAATTAGTAGCAAGGTGTGTGGAGGAATAGAGGAGAAGTTATGTGAAGATTCTTGAGCCCGTTAAAGGGACAGAGTCTAAACAAATATATTGACATTCAAATAATATGTAAATGTGTTAATCAATAAACACACATTTACAAATCTTATTTAGGCAAACCTTGATAACTATAATCTCAGCTCCAAATACGGTAGGAAACTTGCTCAATGCGATTGTTATTTCATCACTAAGTGTCATTCCAAAATTTACAGCTGCAGATCCAAGGGAGTCTATAGAACCGTCTGTGTACCAGACGAGTTCTCCCACTGCAAATAACGTATTCCTACTCTTCTTATTATGCCACTCTACCCTTTGTTGGAAGATCACCTCTAAGGGCTTCAATAATCATTTTTCTTTTAGCATGCCGTCAGAGTAAATATAAAGGATAGCATCCCTGGGTAATACACTCGTCATCACGTCATGAAGTGAAATGGACTCGGCATTTCTTATCACTTCTCTTGAAGGATATATGTATGTCTTCGCCGCAACCCTCTGCCTAATTATAAAAAGTAGCGGTGGCATACCCAAGTTGGATTTCAATGCTGCTGTTGAAGTTGTTCTCATTCTTCGGTATTGCCAGACAAAAAATCCGTTGAATGCTTTCCATCTAATTACTGGAACTAATAAAACTGATTCTAGGTACTCAGATTGATGGATCGTAGGTTATAAAAGGTATAATAATTAGCGTATAAATAATAGCGTGCCAATAATGCCAATAGTGCTAATAATGCAAAAGATAAAACTCCCCCCTTGTAGGCACCCTCTTTTTACCTTCGCTCTTACACTGCATCCGTGGAGTGAATGCTATCTCTACATCCCCCGTTCGTCCCGCTTTTGGAATGCGTGAGCTGGCTGCATGAAACGCGTCGACAGTGGATTCGACTTTTCGTGAGGAAAATTGATTATTACAATGGAATTAATTCGGTAGAATTTCCTCCGTCATGTAAAAATCGACTAACTTTCCCAGTATTTTCAACATGAAAGGAGTTAGGCCAAGCAGTTCGAATTATCTAGCTTCATATTATGATTTTCTCCCCAGCTTTAGCATGGAGATCACCTTATCCTCCTTCCATGCCAATGGAATATAACTCATAGCTATGCAAGCTCTGAAAATGTTACACAACGGTCCCAATAATTAACTGAATCCTTGCCGAATCATCGCTGGAAATAAACCACATTTCCAGCTTCCTTATATGGATCGAAACGTCGAACGACCAACCTTATTTTTGATTCTGTTTAAATCTGACAAGTCAGCCTCTAGAAATCCCCTTTGGCCCTCCACAGAAAGGACATCACTTTCGGAACCTGGGAAATGGACTCACATGAGGTGTTTGAGGACTTTGCTATCTGTCTCTGCCATTTTACACGTAGGTAGCATCAATGTCCTTAGTTGATTTCCTTAAAAATTTCTGAAAACCCGCAGTATCAGGTAAACTTTGAAACCCCTGCCAGTGTTCTCACTTTCTTTCTTCAAAGTCTGAAATCTATTATTCTGACAAGAAGTATCATTGTCTGGTTTCCCAATTAGCAGAGGACAATTATCCTCATATAATTTATGTATAGTCTCATGTATTATATGTTCAACTGTGCAAGTCAGTCGCTTTTGGATTCTTGTGAAATCTTGTGCAATATTTGTTTATACTCTCCCTGGTACGGGTTTGAAAATCTCTGTATAAATTTTTCTCTATTCCTTTGCATACCTCAACACTAACTCAGGAGTGAGGTAGACCAAGAGTTTAAGGTGGGTCCCGAACCACCAAGAGCAACAGCTACTCAATACCTAAAGAACTCAAGGAACTCTAGAGGTACCGGGCTCACGACTTTCCATAGCCCACCAAAGCTTTTCCAGAGATTCAAGACACCGTGGGTCCTAAGCTCATACCTTAGCTTCTAGGAGGAACTGAATACTACAGTCGCTTTCTGATTTCTATACCTAACTGGATCAGACTTATCAGCTGTCATGAGAAAATATACATGTGTGTGATCTGATAGGGATACCTCAGGTGATACGTGCCATCTTCTGAACCATTTGCTTATGTATATAGATCACAAGGTTAAGTCAGTAAGCCTTGACATCTAGTAGTCACATTGGAAGGTGTATTTCTACGATTCAATATAGTCAAATCAGCAGTTAAAAGGTTGTCTAAAAAGTACTCACCTACATAGTTAATGGCGTATTTATTTCATATTATATAATGCAAATTATATCCTATGATCTTATGATCAGTGGCCATCCTTTTAAACTACAGTAATCAATTATTCGTCTCCATTCCTCTGTTTTGGTTGGATCTGAAAAATCGAATGGCAGGTAGGCTGAGCAGATTATAATGAGCTGGCGTCTTCTTTTCCTAGGATGCTCCATTTTAATAGCTATCAAGTCTTTGATACAGAACGTAGGTGAGCTTATATATTTAAAAACATTTCGGACGTAACCGGCCGTCACAGGGTTCTCATTAGTTCCTTATACATTATAAAGCCGCTTTTCTGGCCTAAGCCCTTTATTTCCACCTAGTAGCACCAATCTTCTTGAACAAGAGGAAAAACTGTATGTTCTACTGTAATACGCCTGCTTAAAGTAGATAACGCAACTTCACAGTAGTAGAGATCTACTTGGATAAAATTCAAATTCGAAGAGTTTACGCTGTTCATCTAAGAGCCAATGTCCCCCCTTGGTTCTCCTGAGGACAAATCCAGTTCTGCTGCTCTTGTTATCTCCAGGGCTGGATTCGAATAAGGGGGAAACATAGGCTTCTGCACAGTAGGAACAAGAGTCTGCAGTCAAACTTTCCAATGCTATTGAATAGAGAAGATTTCGCACTCAAAACTAACTGAGTCGACTTGGTGTCGTATTTTGTATCAAACACAGCCCACTCTGCTGTTTCCAACGATGAATTTTGGACTGCAAGTCGTTTGAGAATTGATGAACGTTCCTCAGAATCACCTGGTATCCAATCAATGAATTCTGCAGGTTTGAGAAGGTCCTTGGAGTCGATGACCTTGATTATCGCACCTACTTATGGCTTCGAACCCCCAACAGCTCAAATGAGCCATGTTCTAGACCAGACCATGTTCATGACCAGTCTCTCCTGTTGTAGTGACGTAACGTGAGCCCGAAAATACCGAATATCTGTAGAAGTGCTTCCGGGGCGACTCAATTTTTAATGTGGAATTTCTATGGCAGAAATAATTTTGATAATTTCATTGAAAATAGATCATGACAAGACAGCAAGTTAAATGGGGGATGAAATATAATCAAAGAATATTAATTTTGATTTGGTGATTTTTGGGGTACAACACAGAGAATGGAGCGAATTCCAAACAGCTAATTTTGCCCATAACCTTATCAGACGCGAAAAGCAAATCGCATTTTTGAGTACATAAATGTTGAATACTACTCTCACTGCCCTGTTGAAATGAGAGTTTATTATTTTGCTCCTAAAAGTATCATGCAACATTACTTTTTATAAGTGTGATATTGAAAAATGAACAATTCAAAAACAAGAAAAATTTGTCAAAATTTTTTCTTAATATCCATTATAAAAAAACTGTAATAAATTAATCAAAACTCCCTCACAAATTAAATTTCACATTGAAGAGTTGGTCGCCCGGAAGCACCCCTACAAGTAGTTGGTATTTTTCGGGCTATACTACGTCACTACAACAAGAAAGGATTATGGGACTGTCCCACTTATACAGCCTACTCGAGCTCTTTGGACGAAGTGGAAGCGGTCCATATAGTTTCGATGGGAATGCCGATTTTGATGCTTTCCATAAAGCGGCAGTACTCGAAACTCCGGATAATATCGCTAGATTTAAATAGCTTGCTCCAAGTTGAATGCAGTGTGCTCCGATCCGAAACTGAAGCCAGTAATTACCACACGCGCGCTGTGTCACTCACTTACGGCGCGCGTGTGTTAGTCACTTACTTCGGTTTCGGATCTGAGCACACTGGTTGAATGTCTCTTGCGGGGTATTCTGAGGAACAATGGCTGGCTTCATATGAATCTCCAGGGCAAGATTGTAGGAATCACTTGGGTCGAAGATCCCCCTCTCTCTTAGAATCCTTGTTAGGTCAGCTATTTACAGACCAGGTCACTAGGACCGTTCAGGAGTCTCTGGTTGAGAAGTTACTTCACCTTGCATCAAAACTTGTTGGCGCTGGTACTTCTTCTTGGTTGCACTACTATACATATTCTTTTCAGGTGCCGTCTCGTATCCAGCACTCGCATTTGCGTTTCTTCGATGTTATTATTTTGATTGAAGGATTTCATATCAACCCCATGAGTAACTAGGAAAATAGAAGATCAATAACCACAGAGCACCCGATATCTCAGGCCTCCGTTCTGAGACACCATATACTGATGTTATTCAGAAATAGGCACAGTATTTTTAACATCTGAGTTTGGAAGCTTACTGGGAGTCGAGAGCTACTCGACGGTCGCTTCCTATCTTGGTCAAACTAGCGCAGATATAATACACCTTACTAACCAAGAACTACTTTCCTCAATGGCTCTAATGAGTTGTTCATAACATGCGAATATTTCAGTGGTAATTAAATGTTTTTCATCATTTTCGAAACATTCACCAGAATGATATTCTTCAAATTTCATGGAAAGATACACTGTTATGGAAGATGATATTATGAGTTACTACAGTTACGAGGCTGCCTGATTTGACCTAGCTTCACCGGAAGATTCCTTAATTGGGACAATGTAGTACTGTTTCAACTGATTTGTTCACATTGATTGAGAAACAGTAGATTCTATTTTTTATACTTGCGTAATTTAGATTTACTTTGTCATGGCCACTTGAACTCTGTAAAAATCAGAAGTTGTAGTTTTCTTCAAAACAGAAAAAATATAAGCTATCTATAAATACAATAAGCAGATCACTCAACTCATTGATGGGTTTAGTTATTTTAGTTTATAGGCAAGCAGGGAGCCCCGAAAGGGTCTACCCTGGCGCTCATTATCTGAGGATCATTGGGACACATCCTTGAATGTTGCTCCTAGTGATCGACTAAATACCTCTTGACATATCCCAGAACGCCAGCCGCTATTTGCGTTGCTATTTCCTCAGTTTCCATAAAATGATCCCCAAGAGTTCGCTGCCTGAGTCTGACTAATTCTGCACATAAGCATTTTGTGCTTATGATTAATCAAGTGGTTGTGCCCTGTAAGCATCTGAAACACCAACCTTAGATCTTTCTTGGGTATACTTAGGATTTGTCTGGCTCTATCCATTCTGTACGTGTAGCTCGAGATGGCTTCTGCTCGTCAGCAACCCTGCGTTTGTTCTCAGTAGTCCCGATGGATTATCAGGGTCCAGTTTTTGATGGATATCCTGATGCAACAAGGCTTGTAATCACAAAACGGAATAATGATCATCGACGATTTTTCAAGTTCACTGCCTCAAGCAATTGATGTTCTTTTCACGACCCACAGTAATCAATATTTTATTTCTGACTTATAGAAGTTGAAGGTCGTAAGTCTGACCCGCACAAGAGGCAGTTAAAATCAAACTCTTAGTAGTATATGAAAAATGAAAAGAACCAAGTCTGGACAAGCTGTCCAACGTAATTTCAATGACTTTCATAGATTAGGTTCGCACACAGAGAGAAGAAGTCCAATGGAAGTTACTACATACGAATGACATATGTCCCTCTGAATCTTGAGTCATAGCATTCGTTGTTCCGAGTTATCATAGTCAATGGCTTCTTTAATTGGATTTTAGTAACATACGTCTGTCAATACAAATTGTTATTATTGATGGACTCTCAATAGTCGAAGTTCGAATTCCGCAGTATAATATTCAGGGCTGTTCACCCTGGAATATGAGAGCAGGTACTTAATTATTCCAGTTTTAGTAGTAGATATTTTATATTACCTAGCCGTGGCTGTTCGATTTACGACGGATAATAAAATCAGGAGTTCATGTGTGATCACTGCTACTTATTTATGATGTGAAATTTCACTCGATTCTAATATTTTCCCAATCATAAATGATGAGAATGTAAAAATGTAACAAAAAATTGATACATCTATTATAGGTGAATATTTTCCGTCCCATTTCCGTATCTTGCATAGTTTGAACACGAAATGGAATTTTTCATTTTTCTGTACTTTTCTCTGTGATTAAAACTATAACGAATGTTTGAAAAATAGGTTGACGAACATTTCCTTCATTTTTGGTCTCTTGAAACGTGTGCCAAAGTGCAGTACAATCCGATTAGTGTTTCAAAAGTTATCCGATATACAGACGACGACGACAAACAGACACCATCGTGAAACTTTTTTTCGTACTCATCCGCGAAATTCAATTTTCACATAAAACTAATACTTCCTAATTATAATGAGAATGTAAAATTTTTATATAATAATGACGTTATTGGTTATTTTTTAATAACCTATGATTGGTTTTTTTATATTTTATCGAATCAGTATATTGTAGATATCAAGACTGTGCATGTACATATTTTGAATTAAATTGGCATCATTATATCTACAAAGGAAATTTCCAAACTGTTACAGCTGCACGCTTTGAGAAAGTTAATGCAGGGCGACATGCGAAACCCTAAAGCGCCGCTTGGGAATAACTTCCGACCACCACAACCTCTTCATCATCGTCCCGTTCGAACAAATATTGACTTCAACGCTCAGGTTAATAACATATTTCTTATCCTGTAATTGAATCACCCGAAAATGATTTTTTCGATCTTATCTCCCATATCCTTTTTTAAGAGATTTCTAAAAACGAACAAGTTATGTTTTCGGAGATATTTTGTACACAAAATTATTATATTTCCAAAAAGTACTGTTATTTTTCATTTTAGGGACCTAAGAACTGCCCAACCATGTACAGAGACATATACTATAAAGGTGAGATACAAGACTTCTGTGTTACATCATTTTTTAAATTAACTTTGCAAAGCAAATCAATAATAAAAATCTTTTTCATGTGACATGCTATATCTGCTACATTTCAGCCAACAGCTGGAAATAACCCTGATGAGCGGAAAAAAGCTGGATCTATTTCGCTGCATTACGCTTTCTCTCCTAGAGGAGAAGATGGGACTTCTCTATGGACGAAATGAAAAAAAACACGTAACATATCAGTGCGTGATATTTTAGCGCAGCTGAAATGCACTTTACCGTGCGATGTCAGAAAACTGCTTCATTGTAACTTATTAGACGTAAATTGCCAAGTGATTTTCCAGTAAAGTTACCCCTTAGTTACTTAGCCAAATGAAGTTACATAAGAGTATATGATATATATCATATTATACAATAAATATTGAAAGCTATGACTATCGTGGCCTCCGAGGGTGAGACTTTCGAATATGTATGAAAAGCACGCGAAATTGAAGCGTATTATCGAATGGAGAGTTTATACTATATTCTTGTAATAAAAGCTTGAAAATAACATGTTCCAGTTTTTTTTTTGCCTACATAAACTCATAATTTTTTCAAATTATTTCAATAGTATAGACAAATTTAGAGAAGGAAATAAAATTTAAACACAATACTGTTAGAATAAAAATAATTCTCGAAATATTGATAACGCGTTTTGAATTAATGAATTGTCTAAACTAGCGGATCTGAGAAAAGGGGACAGGGTGTTAAAAAGGGGTAGAAGAAAGTATAGTTGTATCGTGTCTGGACGTATAGACACTACCCAGGGAAAAAGTGCCCCATACACAAAAACTTATAATTTTCTGCAAGCTTTAAAATTTTTCGTCAATCGGTCAACTCAACTGATTTTTATGTAACTACTGGCAACCACTGACAGCTGTTTACACGATTATTTCGTAGGTTAAGTTGTTCTCTTGTAGAGAGAGTATTTTTTCATCAGTGCATTATTTTCGAATTAAAAGTCATTCCCACGTTCTACTGATATGAAGCAAGTATAATATAAATGTATCATTATATATTCTCGTGGTCCAGAAAGCTCCTATTAATAAAGATATTTTGTATTTTTTTCAAAATGTTGATTTTAGATATTGAAACGTCGGAGGGTAAAAAGTTCAGAGTGCACTTTCGGCCACCAAGTCTCATAACATTACATTAGAATAAATAAATATTTCTGCTTGGTGTTTTGTGAAACTTTTTCTGGAAGCATTCTCGTACTGGTCGTCAACAATTTTTGTCTGCATTTACTGTAGAAGAGACAAGGGATGAGTCTCCAAACGTATAAGTCATCGCAACAATGGAATTATTGTGTTTTCATATTTCCTTCCATGCAATTTGAAATACCAAATTGTGTTCCATTTATTTTGGCACTTTTTACCCCCTGTGCGGAGTAAAAAGTACCATTAAAAAAAATGTTTGAAAAACTTCGTTTCTATGTTTATAATTTGGAAGTTGAAATCAAGGGGCTGAGGCAGGAAATAAGGGCTTTGAGGGAGGATGGAAGGATTAGGGAAGAGAAATGGGAAAAAGATATTAAAGAGCTCAGGGAGAAAGTAGAAGGATTAGAAGCAGTGTCAGTGTCAGTGTCAGCAAGGAAGGATAAAGAAGAGGAGATGAAACAGGTGAAAGAGGATATCAGGGTGTGTTTGCTATGGAAGATGGTGGCAGGATGGTGGGGGAGCAGAAAGGTATCTGGGACAAGGTTGAGAATATAATAGAAG
>WSXT02139722.1:0-10506 GCA_011762715.2 Neuroterus valhalla
AACAGAATGTTAGTCTTTGTGTTGTTGGGAGATAGTGTTGGTGGGCGGGGGGGGGCGGTTAGGAGCTTCTTGCGTTCGCCACTGTTTGTAGGTGAATATTAAAATCCATTTCTCCGAAAAAATTTAATATTTCATGAAATTTGTCCTTAAAATTGGTTAATTTCCATAGGTTTCTCATTACTCTGATCAGTTTCTCGCAAGTGGTGATCGCTTCGTGAGTTTAGTATAAAATAAGGATCCGAACAAGAAGACTCACAGTTCTAGTTCATGGCAAATTTCAGCTCAGTCCAAAAGTGACATTCTATTTTGTAAAAATTTCGCTAACTTTTTCCACTTTTTGGAATAGTTATTTTTCCCGTGTATCACATTTTTTGACCAAGTTATCTTGGTTCAAAGTGTGGAACTATTTTTAAGAGTGCTCTCGTCAATTGCCCCGACAATGTTCCACAGGAAAATATTTATCAATAACTCTCCTGCTCGTTGCATGTATCAATAGCAACAGCTAAATCAAAATTAGATTAGGAAGTCACAAATGTTCACTCACGTGCCCTCTATGTCCGTCGGCATCAGCAGCTCCAATAAGAAGAGCCCAACACAGAAGAGTGAAAAAAGCGATAAATGAAATATTCATTTTGGTCGAAAAATGATTATACCTCTTATGTTTTGATTGCGGCTTATATACTGTTCAATGCCGGATGTGTAACCCAACAACAATGATAAGATTTATTAGGTAAAAATGATCCATCGAGTCATCCTCAAATTTCAGAAAACACAAAAACTGCCTATCACTCTTTTTATAAATATTATTGTCCAACAGTTGTTTTGATGAAATACTGTAAACTATAGAAACAGTTTGCAAGGTTGACATTGAAATTTGTTTTTCATCATATTAAAGAATTAAAAGTATTCGAAAACAAGTGATGAGCTATTTAGGTAAACGTGGGAAAAATATTTTCCTCTAGCATAAAAGAAAACATGAATTTGTTTCGAAAGACTTCGAATGATTTCATAACCTCTACAAAGAGCGGATCTTGTTTTCTTCATAACCCATTTTTCCCTTAAAAATGACTTGGATCTGTATAGGCCTTCAAAAAGTTGATTATCATATTAATAGTGAAACACAAAGGATATGATTAAAGAGTTTGCACAAAAAATGAATGGAATTCTTCTGTCTGAATATATATTGATATCAATATCAATTGATATCAATTGATAGCAATATCAATCTTATATCTTAGGCAACAAAACCACTGTAGACCAGTGTCTCTGTTCTTTTATTGTTAACTTCTTTATATCAAATCGATTCAATCCAACGTATATTATTTCAATCAATATTAATTTATTTTGAAAAATTTACTGATAATGAATTTATTTTTCCTTACGCACATATAGTCAATTTTGTAATATTTTGAGAATGTAAATAAATATTATTCTTTATCAGAATAGTCGCATTTCTACTCTTGCTTTCTTCGTCTTTTCTTCACTGAACTCTCTCCTTTTCTTCTCCTCTTCTTCTCTCTTCCTTGTTACTCTTTTTCTCTCTCAGCTTTCTTCTTTCTCTTTTCCTTCATCTCTTGTTCTCTTTTTCTCTTTTCGTGACCCCTCTCCTTCTCTCCCTCACTAACCCTCTTCTTTCATTTTCCCCTTCTTTGCTAACTTATCTCATGTTTTCTTCTTTTATTACCTCCTTCTCTTCTTCACCTGACTCTCTTCCTATCCAGACCTTCTTTTTCTCTTATATCTCTTCTACCCTTTCCTCCTTCTAAAATTTCTATTTTCTTCTCATCTTCGTCTCTTCTTCTCCTTTTTGCTCCTTCCTGTTCCTTCTCTCCGGCACTCAACTCTTCTCGTCCTTGTACTTTCCTTTGTTCCTCCTCTTTTTCTTATTACTCTGTTCTTCTCTTCTCCTCTTTTTTTTCTTCTTTCAACCCTCTTCTCTTTTCCTCATTTCTTTCTCTTATTTTTCTTCTTTTTGCCTTTAATTCTCTGATACTTCTCTCTTCTCCTTCATTTCTTCTTTTCTCCTTCCTGTTGCCCTTTATCTGTTAACGTTCTTTTACAGTTTTTACCTGTTTCACTTTTCCCATTCTTCTGTTCTCTCCACCTTCTCTTCTCCGCTCTACGATGTTACTCTTCTTCTCTTTTCTTCCCTTCTCTTCTGCTCTTCTGCTCTTCTTATTCTCTTCTCCAAACACTTTTCTCTTCTTTTCTTCTATCTACCCTTCTCGTGCTGCAATTCTCCTTTTCTTTATTCCTTCTTTTCTTTTCCTCTTTATTTTCATCATTTCTTCTTCTCTTCTTGGCTCCACCCTCCCTTTCCTCCGACTCCCTTCTTCTTTTCTTTTCTTCTGCTTCTTGCACTCTTTCTCTCCTTACATTATCCTTCTCTTACTTCCTGCTTATATTCTCCATCCAACTCACCTATCTTCGTAACTTCCGTCCACTTCCTTCTTCTTTAGAATGCTTCTTTCTCTCCCTATCGTTTTCTTTTTTACTTCTCTGTCACACATTTCTTGTTTTTCCATTCCCCTCGTTCCAAACTCTTCTTTTTCCCATCAATCTTTGCTTCCTTTTTTATCCTCTCCTTCTCTCATATTCTCCGTTTCTCCTCTTCTTCTCCTCACCTCCAAACTTCCTCTTTCTCCTTCCAATTTTCTATCCTTCCTTCCTCCTTTTCTTCTCCCAACTCTCTTTATATCATTACTCCCTTCTCCTCTTCTTTGTCCTTTCTCTTTTATTCGTCTTTCCTTCCCTTCTCATATTTTCATCTTCTCCATTTCTTCTCTTCTCTTCTTCACTTATTTTCTACTCCTTTCCTTTCTTTTCCTCTCGACTCTCTCTGCTCTTCTATTTTATTCACTACTTGTCTCCTTTTCTTTATTTCTTTTTTCTCCCATTGTCCTCTTCTACCTTTCTCTTCTCTTATTTTCTCTTTTTCCCTGTTTCTCTTCTATGCTCGTCCTTTTTTCTCTAAAGCCAATCTTCTCTTCATATCCTAACTGTCTTCTTTTCTCCCTGTCTTTTCTGCTTCTTCCTTCTTTCTACGTACTATTCTTCCCTTAACTTTCTTCTTCTTCTCTTTTTCTCTTAACTATCTTCTTTTCTTCCCCTCTTCTTTGCTAAACTCTCTGCTTCTCGTCTTTTTTTACTCTCCTTTTTTCTTTCCTCTCAGCTCTCTTTCCATCTTGATTATTTTCTTCTCTCCTCCCCGTAGGAAACTTCCTCCCTCTGTCGCTTATTTTCTCTTCCTCGTCTTCTTTTATTTACTTTGTGCCTTCTTCACTCTATCGCATTCTTATATTCACGACTTCTCCCCTCTTTTTTTTGCCTTTATTTTCGTGTTTTTCCCTTCTTTTCACAATTCTCATCTCTCCTCCACTTTTTGCACTTCTTTTCATTGCTATATAATTTATTAACGTGAGAATATGAACACAAACGAGAATTCAGAAAATTAATTTTTGAATAATTTAGGAAATAAAAGAAAAACTCAAATATGAAAAAGAATCAAATTTTCATCAAGTGATTTTAACATATTTCTAAAAATTTTTAAAAATACAATTAACAATAATGAAACGTTTGAGCACAAATGCATAATAGTTTTAGAAAAGATACAGACAAACTACCAAATAGTTGAATAGTTAACTCGGATCGCTGCAAAAAAATACGAAAACCCTTTTTTAAATTTATTAAATGATTCAAAATGGAGTTTAAAAAAATTAAATATCAATTGGATGGAAATCGTTATCTAGGGTCACTGCAAAATAATGCAAAAAATTACTATTTTCATCTAGTTGTTGTAAAATATTTCTACTTTCGTGTTTAGAAAAAATCTAGAAATTTCACGAAAAATCGTGTTGTTTGCAAAAATCTTAGTACAAAAAAACGTCTTGTTAGCTTTTATTTCAGCTACCACTGTTCTGAAACCTAAAACCTAAACAACCGATCAAATAAGAAGCCTTATATAGGATACATGCATTGAGAAGAATGCTTCCACGTTTCGAATTAAAGAATAAAATTTCTACCGGAAGAGATACATGTATTTCCAAAACGAAAAAAACTGATTCCCAACAAAATAATTCGATTTGGACCAAAAAAAAATTCTAAGCCGAAAAAACAATGAATCCTGAACAAAACTCATGAATCATAACCCAAAGACCTTATCGAATCAAATGGAGGAGTTACACCCGATTTTACATTTCGAAGTCGAGGCGGCAAATTTTCTACCAAACAATTTTTTAACCAGGAAGTTGAAACTCTTTTGAAGTAGTCAAATTTACAAACTTAAAGAATGACCCTTCAAGGAACAGTACCATTTTCAACGATGGAATATCATGTAAGATTGACAGAATAAATATGGAGTGTTACCAAAAAGTTGTGATAAAAATGACAAGAACAATTCTTAACCTCTAAATTTTTATTTTTATTGGATGTGTCCGAATCACTATATAATAATCTATGATTGACATGTTTATAATACTAGGAGACTAACGCGTGCCAAGGCGCGCGTCTCTGTTCTTTTATTATTAACTTATTTAAATCAAATTGTCTTAATCCGACGTATATTACTTCAATCAATATTAGTTTATTTTGAAAGATTTACAGATAATGAATTTATTCTTCTTAATGTACGTATAGTCAATTTTGCAATATTTTGAGAATGTAAAAAAATATTATTCTTCATCAGAGTAGTCGCTATCCTTCTCTTGTTTTCTTCGTCTTTTCTTCGCTGAACTCTCTCCTTTTCTTCTCCTCTTCTTCTCTCATTCTCCTTACTCTTTTTCTCTCTTAGCTTTCTTCTTTCTCGTTTCCTTCTTCGCATGTTGTCTTCTTACCTTTTTCTCTTTTTTTGTGACCTCTCTCCTTCACTAACCCTCTTTTTTCATTTTCTCCTTCTTTGCTAACTTCTCTCCTTCTTTTCTTTTCTTATTCCGTCCTTCTTTTCTTCACCAGACTCTCTTCCTATCCAGAGTTTCTTTCTCTCTTATATCTCTTCTACCCTTTTCTTCTCCGAAAATTTCTATTTTCTTCTCACCTTCTCCTCTTCTTCTCCTTTTTGTTCCTTTCTGCTCCTTTTCTCTCCGTCGATCAACTCTTTTCGTCCTTGCGCTTTCCTTCGTCCCTCCTCTTTTTCTCACCTACCCTCGTAACTTCCGTCCACTTCCTTATTCTCTCGAATCCTTCTTTCTCTCCCCATCGTCTTCTCTCTTTACTTTTCTCTCACACATTTCTTCCTTTTCTCTTTCCCTCGTTCCAAAGTCTTCTTTTCCCATCACGCTTTTCTTTTTCTGTTATCCCTTCTTCCCTTATATTCTCCTCTTCTTCTCTTCACCTCTAAACTTCCTCTTTCTCTTTCCAATCTTCTATCCTTTCTTTTTTCATCAACACTCTTTGCTCTCCTTTTTTTATTCACTACTTGTCTCCTCCTCTTTATTTCTTTTTTCTCTTGGTATCCTCTTCTACTTTTCTCTTCTCTTATTTCCTCTTTTTTCCTGTTTCTCTCCTATGCTCGTCCTCTTTTCTTTTCACCTTTCTTCTTTTCATATCCTAACTGTCTCCTTTCCTCCCTCTCTTTTTTTCTCCTTCCTTTTTTCTAGTTACTCTTCTTTCCTTCACTTTTTTCTTCTTCTTTTAACTCTCTTCTTTTCTTTCCCTCTTCATGCTCAACTCTCTGCTTCTCTTCTCCTTTTATTCTCCTTTATTCCTTTCCTCCAAGCTCTCTTCCCTTCTTGATTATTTTCTTCTCTCCTCTCCGTAGAATTCTTCCTCCCTCTGTCGCCTATTCTCTCCTCCTCGTCTTTTTTTCTCTACTTTGTGCCTTCTTCCCTTTATCACATTCTCGTAGTCACGCCTTCTCTTCTCTATTTTTTCGTCTCTTTTTCTCCTTTTCTTCCCTTCTTTCCACAATTCTCATCTCGCTTTCATTTTTTCCACTTCTTTTCATTTTATCTCCTCCTACTTTCCTCTTTTTCTTTCTTCTGTTCTTTTCTATTTCTCTCCTCCTCCTCTTTTTCTCTTTTTCTCTTATTTTCTTCTTCTCTTCTTCTATCTTTTTTTTTCTTTTCTTCTCTTTCTACGCTTGATCTTCTTCTTTCTTTTTTATCTTCTCTACTTTACTCCCCCTCTTTTCCTCTTGTCTTCATCTCTCTTCCCTGATCTCTCATGAATGACGAATTTTCGAACAGAAAAACAATTCTCAAGGAAGCAGTTGTTGAATCTTTCATCAACAGAGATCGATTTTTAACAAGAAATGTAACAAAATACATAAACCAAAAACAGTTTTGGTTTTGAATAATAAACTGTTGAGTATAACTAAACAAGACGAATTTTCAAGTGAATAGTAAAATCTTTCTAGTATAAAAAAATTTTAATTTTCGATTTTTTGAGAAAACTCGAAAAGTTGTGAATATCATCCTGGAGGGCTCCCAAAAAATACATTTCTCTCTTCAAACTTTTTTTCATACCTTGCGTTGTTTGGCTAGAAATTCTCGAACTTGACCTGTCTTTTTGTTTCCTCAAAATTTTTTCCAACGGTCAATCCAATACGAAAAGAGAAAGACAGACAACCAACGTAAAAAATACTTTTTCGGAATCAGGAGATCTCGAAAACGAAAATTAAGAAAATTATTTTCAGTTAATTTAAGAAATGAAAGAAAAACTCGAATATGGAAAAGAATCAAATTTTTATCAAGTGATTTTAACACTTGTACTATCAACAATAACTATTACTATTAACTATTAACTAGTACTATAACCAATAATGAAATGTTTAACAAATTTTTATCGAGTGATTTTCACATATTTCTAAAAATTAAAAAACATACAATTAACAATAATCAAATTTTTTACCTCAAATGCATAATAATTATAAAAAAGATACACACAAACTATCGAATAGTTGAATAGTTAATTAGGATCGCTGCAAAACAATACAAAGACCCTTTTTTAAATTTTATAAATGATTCAAAATGGAATTTAAAAAATTAAATATCAATTGGATGAAAATTCGAAACATGATTTCAGTCGGTATTGAATATTCAGACTTTCTATGACTCTGATTAATATTGTATACACCTTTAATGGATAAAAATCCGGTTGCGACATTTGTTGTTTGTAATTTACATTAAAAAATAAAACACAATTGTTTGATATTATTGCATCATTTATATTGTCTTTAAAAATCAGATTTCTATGATTTCAAAACCTAGATTTCAATGATTCCTTAAATTTCACGAAACTTCATTTATTTCAAAATATGCAAAAGGATTTTTCAAATTTGAATGGTTTCAACAGATTTTGAGGAATTTGGAGGATTTCAAAATATTTTGGACCAATTCAAGTGATCGCAAAGAATTTGATGATTTTTCGAAGAATGTAGGAAGGTTTTCAGCAGTTTCGAAAGAATTTTCAAGACCGTGAAGAAATATTGAAGATCTCGGAGAAATGTAAGAAATTTTGAAGACTTCCGCAGAATGTTCATGAATTATAATCAATTTAAGAAGATTTTGAGGAATTTTTGAAAACTCTGGACGTTTGTAATGAGGTTTTAAATATTTTTCAGGAGTAGCAAAGTATTTTGGCAGATTCTATAATTATATCAGAGATTTTCAAGAATATTCAATATTTGATGGCCTGTGAATCTAGAATCCCTAATCGAACTTCTGGAAGTGTTAAGAGGTTTTAAAAGATTCAAAAGTATTTCACAAGTTTTCAAGCTTTTTAAATGATTTTAAGGGTTATCACAGGGTTTTCACTTATTTCCAAACATTCAGAGGAATTCTCCGGAATTTCCCTCTACTTGAAAGGAGTCAAACTTCGCCAAAGATGTGCACGGAAAGGGAAATGGGGCGTCTGCGCGCTCCGCACTGAGACGGTCCTCTGCTCTGATGCGTGGTCGCCTGAATGCCCGTTTTCTCGGCGTGTGGCGCGGCAAGTCAACTCGTTCGTTCACACGCTCAAGTGATCGGCTGAAAATCCGCCGAACCCGAGCCCTCGGACTCCGAGGGAGACGGCGGTTTAAAAACGGTCCAAGAGCTCGGCGGATTATCCGCCGGAAGAATTGGCGCACATTCAGACAAAACAAGCGTCGTCTCGCTGCCCAAAATAAGCACTCAGGCGTACACGCATCAGAGAGGATGATGAGCAGAGTGAAATTTTTTCATAAAGTGTATGTTTTTCTTGAGTCCAGCTCTGTCCAATTATGGATTTTTCATTTTTTCAATTTTTCCTGGTCGTTGATAAGCGAAAAATTCCGCAATTTTGTATGTGGAAAACACCCTCAATGTCATAAAAATAAAAAATAAAGATCGTTGACCCTGGCAATTTGTATGTAGAAAGTCTGTACCAAATTTGAGAATGACCGATTGAGTAGTTTTTTGGGAGAGTGAACAACGACTTCGAAACTATGATTTTGAGAAAAACGCGTTTGAAGCTTTGTACTGTAAAAGAGGGAAATTTTAAAAAAAAATTTTTATTCACACTGAATCATCGATTCCAGCTCCATGTAGGATATCTCTCATAACAATTTTGTTGTTTTCAGCTTCTTTTTTTTCAAATCTACTTTGAATCGTAGCACGTTTGCTTTCTTGTTTTGCTTTTTTATTAGCCCTGGTCATACAAAAGCTGTCCTCGTGCTTCATAAAGGTGTATAAATTTGAGAGTTTTGCTCCGATTAACTTGAAATTTTGAAGCAATATCCTTGAAATGTTTCCTCTCATTCTTCGATTTTTACCCTGTAATCCTGATTGCAATCTGAAGATTACCATATACCGATATTGCGCAATACACGACTATTGGAAACTCGATGGCAATCTATCTATATCAATATCTGCTTCTCTTATATTTACTAAAGTAGAACTCATTGTCCTCTGCTTTTGAAAAAAACATTCACATTCTCAATGTCCCTCAAAAATATTCGAGGCCTCTTGTATGAGATGCTGTCGAAGGCCTTAAACATTAGGTAATTAAATGATTACTTTTTGATCAGATTCATAGCACCTCATCGCCATATATTTTTTATGTTGACGCTATGACACTGCACCTTGACTAATTTCTTATATTTTATTATACTTTATTATTTTCTTAATTAAAATAATTATGATGAGATTAATTATAATAATCAGGATAGGAATAATAAAAAATAGTCCAGGCAAATTGTAATTTTTCTGAAAATAAAAAGCGAGCATACTGCAATTTTACATGGGCGTAGGGCACCACTACGAACTCTTAACCATGAATTTGCAAGGTTCTCACTGTGGAAAAATCAATAATAACAAGATCCATATTAACAGATGGATTACGACACTTTTTACATTCTCATCATTATGAAAAGGTATTAGATTTGTGTAAAATTTGACCCCCCCAGTTTTTGTCAAATGTCCACGTTTTGAGACCCCCTGAACCCAGAAAAATGGTTTTTACGAATGTGTCTGTCTGTATGTCTGTCTGTCTGTTTGTATGTCTGTCTGTGGGCACGATAACTTTCGAAAGAACTATTCGATTTCATTGGCCTTTGGTACACTCTTTCAGTGTTAGAAAATGAAGGTTAAGTTCGTTGGCCAGCTATTTCGGATCAAAAATATAAGAGGGGGGGCGTTTCGAAAATTTTTGAGACCATTTTCTTCAAAACTTGATAATTGTAAGTACAGCTTCCTGTAGAGAGTGATGAGTCGAACAATTTATTCTTATGATGTTTTTTGATGAGAACGAAATTTTCAGAGTTATGGCATTTCCAAAATTCGAAAATGTAAACAAAAATGAGAATTTTTAGCTAAACAACGGAAGATATGGAAAAAAAAGTATGGAAGAAAAATTGTTTGTTTTGGAAGCCCTAGAAGACGGACTTCACAACTTCTTGAGTTTTCTCAAAAATTTGAAAATTCCAATTTTGATCGCACAAAAAAAAATAGAAAATAATCTGTGAACTCAATAAATTTCGAAAGAATGATTATATTCGATTGTGCTTTAGCACCCATTTTGATCAAAAATGAAAGAGGGGGAGCATTTTGAAAATTTTCTTGGACTTTTCTTCCAAGTTTCAAAAATTTCAAGTGCGGGTTCTTGTAGTAGGTAGAAAGTGAAACAATTTATCCTCATGATTTTTTTTTATAAAAACAAAGTTGTCAGAGTCATGGCATTTCTGAAATTCGAAAACGTAAACAAAAATGAGAATTTTTATCTAAACAACGAAAGATAGAAAAAAAGTATAGGAGAAAAAATGATTCTTTTTGGAAGCCGTATAAGAACTTCACAACTTTTTAAATTTTCCCAAAAAATCGAGAATTTCAATTTTCATCGCACAAAAATTTAAGCCGAGTTCGTTAACCAGCTGTTTTGGATTAAAAATGAAAGAGAGGGAGCATTTTGAAAAAATTTTTTGGACTTTTTTTCAAGATTTAAAGATCCGAAGTACAGTTTCTTGTAGTAGGTAAAAATTAAACAATTTATCATTATGATTTTTTTTTTGAAAAAAAAAATTGTCGGAGTTGTGGCATTTTCAAAATTCAAAAA
>WSXT02139733.1:0-10506 GCA_011762715.2 Neuroterus valhalla
AATGCAAATCGAAATTTCCAGTTAAACCTAATTTTATTATTTTTTGGAATTCTCCAAATCAAAGTTTATCTGAGTTTAACCTTGTGTTGCTACTAATTTTATAGTTGGACTTTTTTCAAATTAAATTTGCTTTTAAAGTTGAGTTCAAATTTGGATTATTTGAAGCATGAAGTATTCAAAACTTTGAATTTGGAAATTAAGATTACAAATTGTATTGGATATAATTGGATACTTAGATTTCTAAAATGAACTTTTTTTATTGAAAACAATGAAATAACTGAAGATCAATTTACTCTGAAAATTGTTCTGCTAAGGGGGAAGAATGATATAAAAAAAACATTTGCTTGAAGTCGTTCAAAAATATTCAAAGAATATTTCATCCAGTTAACTAGACATATTACAAAATTGTCTATGATTTAAAAACAGGCAACTTCAAAAAGAAGAAATCCGCATTATTTAAATAACAGAAATACAATCTACCACAGTTGTAATTTTTCTTTCTGGAATCGAAGAACAATCATTGATGAATAATTTTATTCTCATCAAATACATTCTAAATGAGCCAAAAAAAATTATGAATCCTAATAGTTTCTTTATTTCGATGTCTTGCGATTAGTATAATAAGAATGATGTAGAAAAAACCTGCTAGGTGAGTTTAGTGATGCAAATTTTTGTTAAAATTCACGGAAGCGAGCTGATACGCTTTTATTTTTGCACTTTTTGCGAGAAAACCCCGCGCATAAAAATAACACAGTGAAAATTCTAAACTTGAGGTTATAAATAGTTCATGTTTTTCTGAAGAATATTCATTTCATTTAGATTAAGTTTGGAAGTAAGATAATGTTATTACAAATTATTCTTCCTAAATTATTACGGTCCTAACTCAAATTGAGTTTTCGAACAATTGAAGTCAAATTAATATTTGTAGATAACAAAATACTCTTGATGTGATACATGTTGAGGATCTAAGTTTCTGATAGCGTATGAGGTGAAGAACCGGTTGCTCACGTGAGAGTATGCTATTGGATGGAACTGTACTTGATGTAAAATTCAGTGAAGGTATTGGTGTACCGGTGTATACTCTGACGGATATTTGCCTCCACATTTTATGCGTTTTATTGTTTGTGGGCCTGGTGAAAGCAATGACATCCATGAAAATAACAAGTTCACCTAGGAACCTCCCGTGTATTTCAAATGATTCCAAGATCAATGTTTTTTCCCGTGTGCTACTGTTAAGATTATTTCAGGCGGCAATGAACTTCAGTTTATTTTGTAAAACCTGGGCATTTTGAAGTATTGCAATATCTTATCTGTGTATTTCCACTTACTGTTGGTTCACTCTTGCTTTAAATTTTTCCAAACTTATATGGGAATCTAATATTTTTGCAGAATTTGGATTAGGAACAATAGAAAGTTTAAAGCATTCAAAATTATTAATAATTCAAGTAATGATAAATCCAAAAAATAATGATTTGGAACTTCCAAGCATCCAAACTGAAATTTGAAGATAAAATTTGAAATTTTGGCTCACTCAAATACACAACATAGTTTGAAACTCTGCAGAATTCCAAAACAATTTCGTCTAATATCTGTCGTCAAGATTTACTTTTAGTTTCTTCTTTTTAATTTCTAGCCGCAATAAACATGTTCCCAGAATATAAGTTGCGTTTGAAAAACTTTAAGAAATTCCGCTTTCCCTCAGACAGAAGACAAGACAAGTAATGCTTTCTGAATTTTTGTTGAACATGAATGGCCTGAAGATAACGTTAGGTTAACAATAAAGGAAACAAAATTAATAATCTCAAATATGTGATAGGTCTCTTCTAAACTGTAAGCCTCAGAAGCGTTACCAAACTTTAGTAATTTTCAAGTTTCTACATATTTTTAATCGTAAAATATTAGTGTTATTCACTTTACTGGATATAGCGTAACTTTTGTCAAGTCAACCAGTTTTTTTATTGTGTTTGCATTGTGATAAACTTTCTCGTTTTTGTATTTTGCTTGTTACTGAGCGGTTTGCGAAGTAGAGGACTTAAATCCATTTTTGAACATGAATAATGAATGCTGCTATAGGTTTCGTATTCGAACGAATACGTAACGTGTGGAGAATATTGAATATTGACGGAGTTTAGGTTACTCACGATCGCTTCTAGCGGAATCAACGATAAAAAACTAATTGCGTGAACGGACAATACGCCAACACTACTATCTCTAATACGGATTCACATTGCTAGCTTCCAGTGCAATGAACTTGAGTAAATATTTCAGTCCAATAAATTATCAATTACGAAACAATAGAAAATAACACAAACGGTGGAAGGATTCAAAACTGTTGGAAAACTAAATATGAGAGGAACCTAGTTGTCATGAAAAATATTCAATTTTGGACACATTTTTATTTGCAATATCTTGAAAAATCGGAAGACATACGTACTGGACGTAAAATTTCAAATGAGTACCCTTTAAATTAAATAAACTAGAATTCTAAGACTTGAAGATGAGATAATCTTCAAATTAAAAAATTTCTCTTACTTTGAACTAAAAACCATCAATGTTGAAAAATTTTCATTTTAAATCTTAAGAATATAAAAAATTAGAAAAAAAATTATTGGAATCGTAGCAATTTGAAATATTGTAATTTCAATATCGAGTCATCAGGGTGGCGACTTGATCGGGAAACCGCGAATTTTATTGACCGGAAAATGACCGGAAATTTATTTAAAAACCGGGAATTTACTTGACTCAACCTAGACTGTGGGAATTTCTACCGAAAAAATATAAAAAATATGAAAAATATCCAATATCATTCGATTTAAAGAATGTAACGTTCCTTTAATCTGATTCTCAAAATATTTAAATATATCCATACGTCATGAGAGCAAGAATTTTATTGTTTTCCATTGCTCTATGAGATTTTTTTAGCTGACTCAAATTTGATAATCGAATTGATGATAGTCCAAACATATAGAAAGAATCATTACCTGAATTGTTACAGCAAAATGTATTCATCACGTTTTATTTTCTTTTCCTCCTTTATCAGACTTGGGACAGAGACTTTCAAAAAATAATGATAGATTTCATATAAGGGCAGGGAGTTTTAAGAAAGGAGTATAACTTCACACAGGGAATTGATTTCATGGAACAGGAACTTTTTGAACTAATTATAATTCGAATTCAGAAGAGAGGATTTTTAAATATTGTTCCTCCAATTCAAATTTTGTAACCATTTTTAAGTCCCCTCTTCCTAATTTTAAATGAAGAAAGTACTTCAAGCAGTCTTTACAGTTCTTGAATTACGATAGAAAACTTGTTTACATTCTTCATTGCGAATTCATCCTTTTTTAGTTGGAAAATGAACTACTCGTTTTAAATTCAAACTTGTTAAATAGAATGAAAATGTTTTGATTCACCTCTGGTTGAAATTGTAACCACTTTGTTAAAAATCGATTTATCTTTTTTTAGTGAAAATTTAAGTATTTCGTTAAACATTGATTTTTGAATTTGAAAATTAAAACTTTTTCTTTCAAAAATTATGTACTTCCAGGAAAATTTGCCTCTTTTGGCAAATTTTTGCCTAAAGCCTCTTTTGGCACTTTATTTGGGAATTTTTTTTGAGAAAAGTATAAGAGATAAAAAGCTGAAAATTTTTTCTGGATATGAACATACATTTCTCTCAAGAATACAATTGACTGAATGAAAGAAGGGGGGAGGGGGCGTCCCTAATGGCGGCATGTCGGTAGGGAGGATTTCCTGCCACCGGAAGTGATTGAAGACGCTGTAATAAACCAATCGTTACCAAAATTTTTTTTAAATGTTCACTAGGATTTTTTTAACAAATGAGCTAGACTCAACCAAAAATATTGAAAATTGTTTAATTAAAAAATAATACGTGAAGAAAAAAAGGAGCGAAAATCGTAATTTTTTTTCAGACCCTCATAACTTTTTAAATTTTGAGCTTTCTTCCATAATTCGGAATCACATAATTGACGGAATCACTTCTGGTAGCGGGACACCTCCCCACCGACATGCCGCCGTTGATGAGCGCTCTCCTTTTCTTTCATTCAGTCAATTTAAAAAATTCTATTCTTGAAATAAATGGATGTTCATATCCACAAAAAAAATTTTAGCTTTTTTTTGCTTTAATACTTTTTTGAAAAAAATTCCTAAAAAAAGTTTACTTTTTCGGGTCCACAAGGTAAGAACCTGCCTTAAGGACACGAAGCGACCCAAGTATGACTGCTCTTTGCATCCAGCCAGCAAGTGCCACGGCATATTTCTGACACACTGGTATGGCTTCCAGGTTTCTAACCAGTGCAGGCGTCGCACCTCCAAGAGCACCGATGATAAGAACGATTCATTTGACCGAATATCCTTGATGATGGCGCTGCAGGTGTTCCCTGAGATCTTTGTAACTCTCTTTTTTCTCGGTTCCCTTGTCTTCGATGCTGGAGTCAGCCGGAGCCGAAAATTCGATCAGGAACATAGTTCGATCACGTTCATCAAGGAGCACGATGTGGGGTCTTATATGTTGGATAGGGGCTATTGTCGAGCAATCGTAGTTCCAACAGATTCGACACTCCTCGTTTTCAACAATAGACTCTATCTCCCTCGGAGCGTTTAGCAGAGCAGGGTCGCGGACAACGCCATAAGAGCGCCAAAGCTGGTGGTAAAACACTTTCAAGGCAGCATTGTTTCTGTACAAATACGTCGTTCCTACGTGAAAGGGGAAAGTCGGTAGTATATGCCATAGATGCTCAGAGAGTTTATGACACGCCTTGCACCTATCGCTGGAAACATCTTGACGTAATATGCTTCTACGGTATGCTAGGGTGGAAATCACACCGTCTTGACCGGCGAAAATGAAACTCTCTGTTCCTGAATTGAGACCAGATGATTTAAGGAAAGCAAACGTTGACTCATGTGACAAGGATTGTTCTTTCACAATTTTGTAAAATTTTCCGTGCATCACATAGTCTCCATGTTGTTCAAGGAAGTTTTTGGCCTCCGCTTTCCTCACCTGTGCTTTCAGAAGTGAGGCATCTTGATGGAATAATGCACTGTCCTCATTCCTGATGTTGAGGTTGAGGCCAAGGGTTTCAGCTGCCTGCTCGGTGGCTTTCTACAGGAAAGCTCCATCTCCACTCATTTCGTGATTCCTGACCATTTCCAGGAGAGGATCTTTACCGTTCGCGATGATATTTACTGTACTCAGAATGATTTGGTTGTATAGACATTGAAGATTGAGAAGTCTGCGTCCGCCTTTACGGCGTGCGATGTATAAACGCGAAACGGACGAGTTGATATGGAGGCTTTACTTCATATGCATCATCTTGCGCTTAGTAATATTAAGGGCCTTGAGCTCGTTCTTCGTACATGGAACCACCCTAAACGAATTGAGTAGCACTGGGACGGCAAGCATGCTAGTCACATGTTGTATCTGCTTTGGAGAACCTCCTTTACTGATGTTGCATCCTGAATGCGGCTCTTAAGCACACCCACGTATTTATAGGTCTTTCCAGTTCTAAAACGTCTAATAGCACTTCGGTCAACAAGATTGGCACACTTATCCAATCCAAAGTCCATACCGATTTCTCGTGTGTACCTCCCGACGATAATAAGAGCATCTTCAAGATGTTCTTTTCCAGAAGCATAGATCTTTAGCACTTTCCACACTCCTGATTTTAAGATCCAGGCCGAGAGTCTCGGCCGCCTGCTCCTTGACTTCGTAGAAGAACGCTTTTTCTCAGATCACGCCATGATTCCTGACCATTGCCAAGAGAGGATTTCAAACGTTCGCGATGATGTAAGCTATACCGAGGATAATTTGGTCATGAAAGCTTAGATATACAGAAGTCAGCGCCTGCCTCTACGGCGTGCCTTGTAAAAGCACGGAGCAAACAAGGTAATATGCAAGCTCTTCTTCATATGCATCATCTTTCGCGTAGTAAGTCGCAAGTAACGTGTTCATCGCCAAAAGATTGAACGACCAGGTCTATCGAAGAAGATGTTTGTATTTTCTTTGAAAAGCCTCCTTCATCGATGTGAAATCCTAAATGCGACTCTCTCTGCTTCCATTTCGGCCAGATCATGGGGCTTAGAAGAAACCTGGATTTAAATGTTTCTCGTTGTTCTGAAATCTTCATCATCTCTTGAGAGATGCCTCATGAACGCAGTTGACTTCAGCTACCCGTACTCTTGAACGATAAACAATACTTCCAAAACCGTTGTTAGGTGTCCTGCGCGTTTGTTCATTTCGATTCGCATGTACAACTGGTTCAGGTTTTTGGGTTTTCATAGTTGTTCCCACGATAAGCTAGTAGAAGGACTTTTCCACCTAAGCAGAGCTCCGCATGCGAAGGGTAAAGCCCAGGAGGTTGCCCAGTATCACAGAGTCACCGTAGATGACCCCTTGCCCAGGTGCTGTTGACCTTCCGGCACGGTACCATCCATCGTATCTCTAGACGATCGTCCGCGACTGCTCATGTCAGGTGACCTCCCAGATTGTGCAGCCTAACCCTTGCATGTAGGGCTCTGCAAGAGTGGGCAAACCCTTCCCCTAGCTACTATACTACTATAACGCAATCTGTCGATGGCCTGGATTGATTAGCAGAAAGCTTTCGTTTAATTTTTCATAGACTTCTCATCTATCTGCCGGGAAACTTGGAGGTTCATGAACACATAGTGGGACACATGAAAAGAAGAATACCCCGTTGAAAAGAAAGAAAATACCTGCGTGAGCCGGGCTTTTAATGTACAGGTGAAGCGGAGCGCTTAACCGACTCGCGAGCCGAATAACGCTCACGCGCTAGAAAATAAAGCGATCCGAAAAAAATTTTTGAGGGACAAAAAAGTTCACACAGGCCACAAAACTTGCAAAACAAATTGGGAATGTTGATGAGAAAAGTTTGCAATCATACCCAGTATTGTAAAATCAGCCAGATGCACAGTCTAATGGATCAGGAATGTATGCATTAAAATTGCAAGATTCTTTCACTATGTTTGTTTGTTGCATGTGAATGAAATGGATAGTTTTTTCCTCATAAAAATATGTTCCGATTTCGGAAATCCCAGGTATGGTTCGACGATCTCGATGGTCCTTGCGAAATGTTTACGAAACGCAAGCTTTTTTTGGTTCGCAATACTTTTGCGAATTCGCGAGCTTCAGCAAACTCCAATCTTTTAGTGAAAAGAAGTCAAAACTTGTTGAACTTTCTCATTTGAGTGCTCCCAACTCGAGTAATGTGATCGAAATATACGATCACAGTTTTCCCAGAAAAATTTGTCTCAAAGGTTGTAAGTTTCTCAAAGGAATTATATTTTTCCCTCTTTTGAGATTAACATATTGCGTATCGTCATTGGAGTTTACATTTTTGAGAGCTGCAGAAATTACTATCGTGTATTACAAGAGTTCGATAAAATAATGATTTTCATGAAAGCAGAGAATGATCAATTCTATATGTATTATTTCATTGCAGGAAAATGAAGAGAAAGATGCGGACAAAGTTACCAGTTTACCCCTAGCTAGCTTCAACTTTATTAATTCCATCATTGGGAGTGGTGTAATTGGTAAGTTGAGGAATAACACAAAGCTCAGTGATGAGACGGAGGTAGCTATCTACAAGCAAATCTATAATTAATTATATCATAGGGATCTGCGGGTCTCATACACTCTACACACATATTTACATGCTTTGTATTTGTGTATTAATAATATGAGAATAGAAAGTGGATGCATTCAGATATACTTCAGAATTAATTCTATGAATATGATTCAAGAGCGTCTCACTCAAATTAGAAAAGAATGAATTTGATAAACTTCCAAGTTTAATACAAACATTTCTTCTGCATTTAACGGAAACTACCTGAGTGGAATACAATTTATCGAAGATATTTTGATTCAAAATGAATTACAAAATTCAATTAGATGATATAGAATGAATTTCACAGAATTCATCGCGGTTCAAAAAGATTGTAATAAATTCAGTTTTCTTTTTTCCGATTGAGATACAGATATGCACAAGATTAACTTAAAAAATTTGTTTAAAAATTTTTTTTCGGAATTCATTCAAAATGATTTCTAAAGGAAGAGGTTTTTATCTTAAGCGTAGAATCTCTTGAATTCCCAGATTAAACGTTTTTTACTATCGAATTGGAATGTTGTATTCCATGAGTTTCAAATTCACCTGTTTTTAATAAAAATTGAAGAGAAGCCTTTCAATTATAGGATCTTGAAGGCTGAAATTTCGCAATTTTTCGGACGATTAACAATTTAAAAAATTTTTAGTATACTATTTGCAGTTGTCACTTATAAAAAATTTTCCAATTTAAAATTTTAAAGCGTGAAAAAAATTCCTGAAAACATAAACATCTGTTGATGTGATAATTTCAGCTTGGAATTTTTTTCAACTTAACACTTCACTTCTTTTTAAGGGAGCTCTTACAGGAAGAAGCGAGCTCACGGAGAAATTGTTTCAGGAACTTCTGCAATATTATATGGGTATGACAAGACGAGTTGAAAATATTGTAGGACATACCTTACGTTGGTAGAGTTATATTACGCGAAAATCAGACAGATTAATGTGAAAAAGAGAAATAATGATTCCAAAAAATGATGATTCCGAGTAGCCAGAGCAATCTTCAGACTCTCAAGACTTTCAATCAAGAATAGTAGAACTTCGAAGGTACCGGCTTTTATGGAAAATTTCGGACAAATAAAATTGTCGAAACCTGTTAATTCTGAATTTTCAAAATTCTGAATGGTAACTTTGGAATGCGTAGAAAAAATTGATTCTGATTTTTTGATTTTTTTACTCGACCCTCGATCCGATTGGCTTCAACCGCCCTTTCCTATTCTGCTCGCAGATAAGATTACAATACCATACATATTGGTAACAAATTAACTTTATCGATAAATAAATCTGCCATAAAATTTGCATAAAATATCGTGAGAATTCTCCTAAACGATTTTTTCATGCAGTTAATAATATTACATTGTACCACAAGTGGGATTAGGCTGCACTCGCGCGTCAAACTTCATGCTTGTTGACGATCGACGTATCTCGCAAGTGGCGCACGATATTCCCACCAATACTCACGTCGTAACGAGCGAGTTGCAACAGGGGATGCTTGAAGAGACATAATTTATTTCAGAAATAGAAACAAAGATTTGAATTCGACGCCATTTTGTCAGAGAGGTGAGTTATAGACGAAACCAAATATAACTCCGCCTTTATCTGCATACTGCTAGCAGACAGGTTGAAATACGTTTGGTTTCCTCCACGACTAAACTTTCTGGAAGTGCTCCCTTGTGATGCCATACTGGTTTATGTTATACTGCGAAAGAACCAACCTGAGAGCTTAAATGGACGTGGAAGACATTAATCTGCTTTCTCTCGCTTACTTCTTACTTTCTCTCGCAGTCGTGTTCAAGCGGTTTTTTATCTTTCTCTTCTCTTATCCTGCTAGTAAGTTAAATGCAATATAAGTCAACGCTGTAAAGTCGTAATTGGATAATTACCAACTTATCCTCTTGTAAACGAGTCGATAAGGCACAAGGTACGGTGTGGGTATGGGAGAAAGTATGTTTCAAAATTGTTGGGAGTCTCCACATCTAAATTCAAACATTGCAATCATACGTTTTAGAGTTCTCTTTTCCTTGATCTGATGAAGCTCTGAATGCGTCTAGTTCAATTTAAAAACTGGGTAATCAAATGCACTGGAAATTTTTTATGGTATATTTTTGATGAACGTGTCTTTCCATAAGAAAAGGTGTGATTCTCTTGAGATGAAGTTAAAGCTCTAGTCATTTACCTCGATAAATCATAGACGTTTTAGCCCCTGGATAAAGCCTATATTCTTTGAAATCTTGCTTGGAAACCCCTTGGAAATCTCTGAAACCTGGTTTCCGAGAAAAACGCATCTAAAGTTAGCGATTGCCTAATGCGCACGTGTTTCATATTTCCTCTTGGAACATGAAATTCACCTACTTCTGGTAACTTTCGGAACACAAGGATATTGTCACCGGATCCAGCATAGAATGGAGTATGATTCCAAATGGGAACTCTGAAATCTATATTTGAGACCCCTTTTAAGAAAAACGCGAATATATATTAAAGTACGTTCGAGAAACCGGTATCTTTTCTCATGGAATTACACATGTCATTAGTTAACGAGAATCATATTAATGTATTTTCTTTCAGGAATCCCTTATGCTCTCCAACAAGCTGGCTTTGGTTTGGGAATAATATTACTAGTATTAGTCGCTATACTGACCGATTATTCGTTAATTTTGATGGTCAGGAGTGGACATATTTGCGGAGAAATGAGTTACCAGGGTTTAATGCAAGCAGGTTTTGGCCGTACAGGTTTCTACATTCTTACAGCACTCCAGTTTATATACCCTTTTATAGGTAAGTCGTATTTTTAACTATTTGAGATAGACAAAATCTATTTTAAATCAGGCGGGCAGTGCAACTTTGGAGTAACTGAATCATTTTCCTCCCATAT
>WSXT02139744.1:0-10506 GCA_011762715.2 Neuroterus valhalla
TATACATAGCCTTTATTGACACTTCATTAAATAATTTAATAATGAATGGACGCTGATACATTATGTTATATTGTGGAAAAAAAAACAAGTTCAATTTTCGTCACGCTGTAATTGCTATTAATAAAACTTTAAGTTTGATATTATTATCAAGTTTACTTTCAGTAGAAAAAACTATGTAGTAAGGGAGGGAGGGGGGTGTCATTGAAAATTTCTACGCTAATCTACGGAAGGGGGAGGGGAGGGTCGAAAGTTGCCTAAAATTCGGCTACGCAGTTTATGGATGACCCCTTAGCGGTCTTCATCAATGCATGCGTTATCGGCAGATGGCGCAGTATTTTATATACGGAAGCTGTTTTGTTTTCCGTTCTCAACAAAAATATCATTTTCCCGAGTTTAGACACCGCAGCATCAAATGCAAATTGTTTTGTTTGAAAAACCTAAGTGAATATAAGAGAAAGATAACATTTTTTGTGGCTGGTTTTGCAGAATGCAACAATCAAAAAAATCCCTAAATTTTGAGTTAGAGTACTAGTCAGCAGCAGCCGGTGAAAGAAAAAAAAAATTACGGTACTAAAGCCTAAATAAATTAAATAAATAAATTTTCTTGTCACAGTAGAGGTTCGAAAGTTTGTTGAATTATACATATATCTGGCGAGTAGAAAATCCCACGACCAGTGAACCTGTACACTGGTTGCTTGGATGTTCAGCACAACTGCCGAATTCTAAAATGTGACAGGTATAATATAGCACTATTTTTTAATTGAATAATGTGAGTGCCAAACATAATAAGTTAGAAAACGTATTGAGAATACATTAATGTTGACCTGATTTAGTATTTGCACCCAAAATACTATTCTCAAACAAAGAACATTTATGAAATTGTTGATGTCAATTACTACAGAATTCTGTAGATTCCATAAGGCTCCTGTTTACATAGTTCAAATTCTAAAAATATCAAGCATAATTCAGTTAATAGTTGAAGAAAGTAGAGCAAATAAAAACAAGAGTGCAAAATACTCATAGTTCTATGTTTATAAAAGGATGTTTATAATTAATCTGCTGCTGCTGGCTTCTGTCGGAGTCGAGTTTGGAATTGACTGGCGGCTGCGGTTTCGAGGTGTATTGTGTTCTTACAGGTTCCTTTTAGTTTTGAGTTTTCACGGTATTAACTGGCATGCGTGGAGAGGCCAGCGTACATGTGTATATGTGTGTATATGTATGTGTTTATATGTGTATAAATGTATGTGTGTATCTGACTTGCCGAAAAGCCATGCATTCTCGTATTTATAACTCCAAACTTCTTATAATATTCATCCTAATGGAATAAATCGCAAGTAATAGTAAACTACATTTCCGCAGGTATATATTTACTATAGATTTTGAAGTATTTGAAATCTGAAATGCGCCCCAAGCCCTGATGTTTATTTTTCCCTTGCTTTTGTTAACTAGAAAGAAAATTATTTGTGATGCAATATACTGAGACTTATCATAGCCAGAAAGAAGTTTTATTTATTGCCACATCTGCCGAGAATTGAGTCTTCTTCATTCATGTGGTACCCTCAAAAATTAGAAGTGCGATTCTAATACTGTTATTTTATAGTATCTGAGAATATTTGATTGAATTACTACAACTATTGTCTACACTCGACGAAGAGTACGGCCAGTGCTACTTACAAAATACGTGGAGTCGAATATTTATTTTTATTACTACCACAAGTAATTAGTCGTCAAGTTCACTATCAGGTATATCGGTACCTGCCCGCCATATTCTTTCTTTTCTTACAAGTTTAAGGGGAGATTCTGGTAATAATTTTTCAAAAAATCATAATTTTTTTTTCTTTATATATTGGTAGTAAAAACTTCTAGAAATAGTCCAAACACAAATTTTAAAGGTCTACAAGGTCGAGAACAAAGATAAAAGAGAACGAAGCAGCTACAGTTCTCGGGCCCCCGTCCTACTCGTGAGAGAGATTTCGTTTCTTCTTGTTTTGGGAAAACAGTATTCTTTTTTTTAGACTGCAGCGGTTATGTGTCAAGAATTAAAACTCGCAGTTACATTTATTCGGCTTTCGTGCTGAAGAAGTCAGTCACGGACTACGGAGAAAAACCCCTAGCCATTCCAAGAATTAGTCATAGAAAAAAAGAGAAGATCTTCCGGAAACCGATTTACTGCTGACCAAGATACTTAACAAACTAGTATAGTCGAAAAAAAAAAATTCGAGAACGTGATGCAGATTTTGATGTCGAACTTTCTGCAGCCTTCGTATTCGTCCATTGGTCTCTGTTTTTGACCCTGCAGGGTATTGTTATGTGTAACAGGTGCTAAAAAAATGACGAGTTTGCAACAATTGATGTGGAAGGTGTTGGATTTCAGTTGAATGTGTTATGTGGGTGCTTAGATCCTGTAAAAGTACCGTCATCACTATGGGTTGGACGAAACGGGGATGAAATCAATCAAAGATTGATATATGTATTGCGCTTGCTTGGAGTTGGTTTCAGTGGATTGTTAAATATTTGTGGATCGATTGATATTTCAAGAAGTGCTTTCAGTGCAGCAGGCTACTATTCGTGTGGAAACCATATACATCCAGCCGTAAGTGATGTTGTTTATACAATTTTCAAGAAAGGAGATCAAGAGGAACAACGGGAAGATCGAGACAGAGGATTACCCGAAGATAAGATTACTGTTTCTGGAGATGGATCATGGCCTAAAAGGGGATTTGCGGCTTTACTTGGTTTAGTAAGTTTAATTGGAAGTTTTCAAATAAGATCATCGATGTTATCGTAAAACCTTAAATCTGTCAAGCATTCAACACTTTTAAAATTCCAAGAAAAATTCCTGCTGAAGATACAGGAAGCGCTGGACTAATGGGAGTTGAAAGAGTGAAAGAAATGTTTTATAGGTCCATCGGGAAGTATAATTTAAAGAAGTTATGAACAATTCAACTTGCGAAAATGAGGTTGAAAAACTCAAAAGTCCCTAGTTCAAGCTCAATACTTTCCTTTGTGGAAACTTTGTGAGGAATACATTATTGTTACTATAAAATATAAATCTTTGAGAAAAAAATAAAAAAGACAGCGATAAACAGAATGTCCCCTTAAGCGGTGACACATGCCGTATCGGAAGAGTCGATGTTTTATGCTCCACCCTGCTCTAATGATCCTCCATGCCCGCTGATGATCCTGCGTCCGATGTTGGTAATGCTAAAGCAGCATTTAACGTCCCCGTCGTTGGCGTTTATTCTGTCGGTAGCTTTTTCACATTTGCCTCCTTTTTTCCCCGTTTCTGAAAAGGGTCAGTTTGTTACCGTTTCTGTCTAATACGTCGAACTCCATGTTTGCAAAATTAGGTGATTATTTATTAGGAAAATGTATTCTTCAGCAGTAATCCGTCTCCTTTGCGATTAGTCCCTCTGTACCGAGTATTTTATCTCAAATTCTTCTGTGGAAGAATAATTCTCATGCTTACTCTCCAGTTGTTCCATGTGGTGCGGCATTGTACATAATTATGTTTTTCATGATTTTATTCTTGAAGACCCAATTATTTCTCAAATATCTGGTTTGAGAACCCTTTTTAGTGACTTTTCTATATTTTTAACTTTGCCATTCGCTTGTGACCAGCATGGTACGGTGGACAGTTCACTATCTCGATACCATTCGTAGCGCAGAAATTTTTTAATTCGGTATGTTGAAGTTAGTAGCATTGTCTGCCGTGATCGTTATGGGCAGACACAACCGGCAGAACGCTTCTTGAAGGCATTGAATTAGAGTTTCCGATGGGGTGGACTTTGAGAATATGGCCTTAACGTATCGCGAGTAGTATTCAATAATAACTATGAGATGTTCCTGGTATGTTTCGCCTGACATGTAATCCAGGGCAACATATCGCCACGGGACAGCTGGAGGATTTTTTCTCATCATTGCTGCTGGTCTGTTTGGTTGTGATACCAGTAAGCGTTCCACAGTGGTTCAAAATCCCGGATCTCTAGTCGAAACCTCGAAATTCAGCAGTTTTCGACCGAAATGAAATTCACTGTACATGTATAAGGTGCATTTCTGTCGAGAAATCCGAAAGAGCAGATTTTCATATTTATTAGCTTCGACAAGGTATGCGCTCAAAGCCGAACGTTCCGCCGAACACTTGTTATGCAGCTGAAATGTCTCGCGCATCCGAGTGAAATGTACGTGTCGAAAAAAGGCAGTTGCAAGTTGACCAGTACTTCCGGACCTCATGGATTTCAATCTTCAAGATATGTACAATATTTCTGTACTAGTTTGAAGTGAAAATAATAAGGCACGCGTCGGGAAGAGATGTCGGAATGCTCGCACTCATTTTCCTATTTCGCACAGTAAAAATTCCGAAATCCAATAGGGGATTAAACATCCAGACCGCATCAGGCCGCTATGAATCTTACTGTGTTGCACACGGGAAGGTGTCCCCAATAAAATGGCGTTGAAATTTGTTGCCCTAGCTTGCCCGTTTCCTTTTGAAAACGATTTCTTTGAGGCGTGGAGCACACTGTTCCACGTGCCTGGCGCGGCGCATAGCGAGAGTACGAGAGGCTCGTCGCATGGGCGATACGGAGAATTACGAGGGAGCTTTCAAGCTTTTTTGCACGAAGAAATTTCTGAGAATACTAATCCCTGTCGTCGGATAAGAATTAATGTTTTGAATGTAATGAACTTCTTCTAAAATGGGAAATTAGATGCGCAATTATTTTATACAAATTTATCAAATCACCGTGAATTACCGAAAATTTCCGGAAATCTATGGAAGCTTCAAACTTAAATTTTAGTTTATTTACCTTGAAATACCATGAATTACCTTTAAAACTATTAATAATTACCAAAAATTTTCATGAATTTTCTGAAATTTAAAAATTGGATTCAAGGTTATTTATCTCCAGTTACTATAAATTACCTGTAAAATTAGTGAAAATTACCAGAAAATTTTATAAATTTCCGGAAATTTGTAGAAATTTTTGAACTTCATTTTAGGTTATTTATCATGAGTTACTATAGATCACCTGTAAAATTAGTATAAATTACCCAAAATTTTCATAAATTTCTGGAAATTCATGAAAATTCTGTACCTCGATAACGTAGATAAAAGTTGATTTTCATTGCATACTCTATTTTTATATGCAAGCTTGCCGCAATTTTGTGTCCACTATTCTGAATTCTGGAAAACTGATATTATTTCCGAATTCAGCGACCCCGAAAACGTAAATAAAAGTTGATTTTCATTCAATACCGTACTTTTGTATGCAAGTCGACCGCTATTTTGTGTCCGTCATTTTGAATTTGAAAAACAAATATCGATTTTGAATTCAGGGACCCCCAAATATTTCGGGTATGTACCTTAAACACGATTATTACATGTGTAGGGGTTTTGACCGGAAATTTGGGATTTTAAATCACTGTGCGTTTGTGGCAACGCTGAACTTGGTTTCTAGCTTCTCTATCTATCTTTGGCCACCATATTCCAGAACGCAGTATGCGTTTCATTACAGTTTCTCCCAGATGGCCCTCATGTGCTAGTTCTGGAAGGCGACGTTGCAATTTGGTTGGAATAATAATTCTGTTAGCTTGGAGGAGTAACGGTCCTATGGTGGTGAGTTAGAAACGAAAAGGGTAGAGTGGGCTGTTATCATTCATAGTTCATGAGTCGCCTGCAAGTTTTTTACGACTGTTGGGATCTCTGTGTCTGTTTTGCTACACTTATGATTTCCGAAAGTGATTATACTTTGAGGATTGCTTCCTGGATGATTGTTTGTACATAGTATTCATTTGGTTTGTCAAAAGATGTGTCGGGTTCTAGTTTCCGTAACCTCGATAGGGAATCAGCAAATTCCGACTTCCTGGTTTGTACATAACCTGAAATTTGTAGGCAATTTCTCTATCTCTCCTCTGAGTTTTTGGGAATCCTCTTCCTAATTTGGTCTCCATTGAAATTCAACTACTCTGCTTTGAATTCACATGTATTTTTATTAAAAAAAACAATCTCGTCCGTTAATCACATTACAGGAAAATCCTGAATCGTTTAGCATGTTTGAAGCCATACCACCTATTTTAATCTGAATTATGACACCTCCTTCGGGCTCTTGCAAGATTCTATATTGCTTCCGATTTTGAAACATTCGAAGTAACCCATTTCACTGGCTAAATGTTAACCGTTGGTTTCTTTGATATGATTTACTCTTTTATTTTCTAGTCTTATTTGGGTTTGAGAGTTTGATGTGCTTGGATAGTTAGATCAGCCTTTTTTCTTGTCCTACATTTCCTGGCCTATTGTCGAACGTGACCACCTTCGTGACATTTCGTATTTATGGCCGGACAATTTTTCAGTTCTGAAGAATCATGATTCTTATTTCCACATCCAGAACATTCCTCGTATCTGATGGGTTCCCAAAATTTCCGTTACTTCGAATTATCAATCTGGTTGATCTGTGATCCGGTTCCTTCCAATTCACAGTGTCCATCTTATGCATGATATTACTTTAGATTCTTGTCTCTTCGTATATTTGGCACTATTCTTTTACTTCATTTGATGGAGACTCCCCTTCCAGAAACTACCTCTCCAGTTTCACTGATGACCATGTACCAATGAATTCATCCAAGAACATTATTTTACCAATAAGGTTCAACATCCAACCAAATAGATGGATTTTTAAATAGATAGATGATATTTTAGCCAAGAACATTTTCTTACCGACGAGGACAAACAATTTGAAAAATACACTTCAAACTCAATCTCATCCCGGTTTCGGGCTTCGGTATAAACGGCCTTTGAACGAGATCGAGTGAGCTGAAACGTAAGCAGCCAGGGCCGAATACATGCGAATAACTGTCGCCAACTGGAGCGCAGTTGCGAAAATCTATCCTAGGGTACTACTGCCCACTTACCATGCACGGCAGTTGCGAAGAATGGAGCGAGGAGAGCGCCCCTCTCCAAACCCTCTGCACCTCCTCGTCCACGAGCGTATTTCGAGGAAGGTGCGAGTTCGGGTGGAATGAGATTGAGTTTGCAGCGTACAAAAATTTTCTCATTTTCGTTTTATAAAAATTTGGAGACGTAGAATTTTCACAAGCGACTCCTTTTTTTTGTTAACTTGGTGAAGGATTGAATCTTTCACCAAGTTACAATTATCTAATTATGTATGGATCCAGCAACTTACAGTGCGGAAAAAGCAGCTCCTCTTCGCAAAAATGGAACCTGTTTTAAAACCTCAAGATAGCTGAGTATTCTATAGTTTCCCCAAAGTTGGGGGAATTCCGAGGTACTGTGGAAAAATTCTTATGCTAGATATGAATTAAGCAAGACAAATTACTGGAAGATATAAGATATTTCGTCCAAAAATAAATATAAAGCTTTATTCCTCGACTAGGAGAATTCTGAAGTACTTGCGAAAAATCCTTATCCCAGATATCGGTCCCAAAACTCAAATAACAAAAAGATTTCAGCTTCTTTGTGGCAAAATTAAACCTCCGTACAAGCTTGAGAAACTCAAAATACGGAAGGTTATCAGCTCTATTATGCAAGAATAAAACCTGTGTGAAGACCTTGAGATTTGCTCAGTTTTCCACTTTTTCCCCTAGGCTAGGAGAATTCTGAAGAGAGTAGACAAATTTCCATTTCAGATTAAAGACTCAGCAACATAAAATACTGAAAGACATCAGATATTTCGTGAAAAAATAAATCTCTGTGAAAAACTCAAGTTTTGTTAAGTCTCCACTTTTTCCCTCAGACTGGGGGAATTTCAAGCTCCTGCAGAAAAATTCGTATGTCAGGTTGGACTAATTGAGTCAGAATGCGTAAAAAACACATTGTTTTATTAACGCTCCTGTGGACAAACATTACTTTTACGGAGCCGAAAATTTTCAAATTTTTACACTTTTCTCATAGGCTAGGGAATAATTGTTGAGCTCCAAGAAAAAGATATTTTGTTCTACGAATGCTATCAAATAAGTCACTGTTTTCAGGAAATCGAAGAAATGTTATAGCGGAAAAGAAAGACCAAAAAGATAAAGAGGAATGAAGTGAAGAAGACGAGGTCAGTTATTTCCTTCCGCACGTGCTTTCAGTCCATGAGAATTTCAAGAATGTAATTCACGGTCCAGGAATTGGCTCAACTTCTGGCAACTTTCTACAGTTTCCAGCGTACTTTCGAACTCATGATAAAATATTCTGTATATAATCTCTTACACATCAGAAAGTATTTCCTCGGAGATATTTTCAGACATATTTTTCTGTAGATGTTGAAGAAAAGCAGTAAAATATTCTAATATTAAAATAAAGTAGATAATTCCGTTACCAAAATATAAGATTCTTATCGCGTCAGACAAGGGAATAAATTTTCATGGACTTTATGCCATTTTCGTTTATTGGCTTCCCTACGGCTTAAGTAGATCACACGTCTCATGTCGCGATATCGGAGACGTGAATTTATACATGGGGATCATAGCCTGAAACAGAAGGCGTCGATAGAGATAAAATGGAGATTTCTATAGGACAAAGAGAGGAATGTAGTATTTTATTCATTTGTATGCGTGGCAGCATCTGATAGATCATTACAAAATCGTAGTTACTGCGTAGTTATATCCAAGGATTCCAATACCCCTATTATGATACACCTCCTCCAAAACAAAAACTTAAGATGTGATTTCATTATCCAAAAATACTATCAATATTATCCAACTAATACTACTTTGGTTTTTTAATGAAGATAACTTCTTCTTTCAAAGTCTCGTTGAAAAATGATAACATTTGTGTCCGTTTGGAAAAAATCAAATTTTGGTCGCACAAAAAATGGTGAAAAAGAGGAAGTTCCATTTCTTGGTCCAACTGTGCAAGTTGGACCAAATTTTTCCAAAATTTACTTTTTGATAGTACAAGTAGTTCTTACTCTATTGAAAAATACCATACTGAAAAGGAAGGAAATCCGCCCGCTGCGCGAGCACATCCTCTTGGTGCGCTACGCGCGAAGCTCGCTTTGCTCTCAAGTTTGAGCGCGCCTAATGGCGCGCGTCATTCTGATCTCGAGCTTCACACTCGATAATGTATTTACCTCGCGCTTCGCACTCAGCTTCTTCCGTGTTTGATTCAGGTTACAGTGTTATGCATAAACAGAGTTTCAAATATTGCAATAATGTTCAAACGCTCTACTTCTCTAAAGATTATTGCATTTTTCTTTTATAAAAATTTTTCTAAAATTAATTTCACTTAAGGCTCTACTCGCCTCAAGGAATACATCCTCATTAAACTACTCGCCACCGATCTTTACATCTCGCATGGTTAGTTTAGCTGATTGAATTTTTTATTCATAACACGCGTTGTCCCGATTAAAACAAAAAATATACGTCCTATGGGAAGATGATTCATATGAAACTCGTAGATCATTCCAAGATGAACAATTTTTCTATTCAATATTTCTTCTTCGCTCTCATTGTTTGAATGGGAAATGGTAATTTTTTATTTCTGTAAGTGCGTCAGCAAAAATAACTATAAAAATGAAATTATAAACTGTTCGAAAAAATTACGAAGGCCAAGATAGAAGATTCATAGAGAAATGTTGTTGACCCGAAAAAGATCTATGAATTTCTTAGAATTTTTCCGAATGGACGCGTAGTTTTGTTTTTCAATCATATAAAATAAAATGAAACATTAGACAATTAAATTTTTAGGAAAAGTACGCAACATATGAAAAAAATGGGCAACAAGAGTTCTTTGTCGTTTCGGACAAACTCCTATCGAGGTCGCAGCACGATACACGATATGAGAATTTTTTCGCTTAGAGCCGGAAAGCTCTAAAAAAAGGGAATTCAGAATCATCAAATTGGAGCAGTTGACATTTGGCTTTCGACACTCACAGAAATGTTAGTTTGAATCAAACAGAAAAATCTGTTTGAATTCATATCATCGAGAAAAACAAATTTTTTTCTTCAATTAAAAAAAAGTTTATTTAATTTTAAGAAATGGACAATATTTACCCCATTGATTGAAACAAATAATTTGTTAATCCAAATCTTTTTGATTTAAATAAAAAATTGTCTTTTATCAAAGAATCTGTTTGTTCACAATCTGTCTATTTGAATTCATGAAAATATTTATTGGATTCAAACAAAAAATACAATGCACAAAAGTGCTATAAAGTGCCGCGACGCGTGCTAGGGCGCTGCCGACATTGCGTAGTCCCCAGTGTCCTCTGCAGTACTAACCTAAAATCTGTGTGATGCCGTGATGCCAGTGATGCTAACGAGGCGAAAATATAGTCCTGATCGTTCTGATTTATTGGAAAAATTGATTGGAAAATGGACTCAATTATTATTTTCTCCGAACTTCTTGAATCTTGGGGCTTTCCCTTAGACATAGCTGGAGATTTTTCAAGTATGTAGGATCTGCATATAATTATATAACTTTTCCGCCTTCCATAAAGGTTGCTTTTAACCTCATTTTTCTTCAAACAAAGATTTATAAAATCGATAATCCTTTTTGGCAGTTTTAAT
>WSXT02139755.1:0-10506 GCA_011762715.2 Neuroterus valhalla
ATATTTTTCGGGTGAACAACTTTTCTCTATCAATCTTCTGTGTTAGCCTTATTCATTTTTTCAAAAATTTTATTATTTCATTTTTTACATGCTTTTTCATTAATGAAGCAAAAACTACTTGTCCTATCAAAAAATTAATTGTACCAAATTTGTCAATCTTTCTTTGGTGCACAATTTAGGTGCATTCATATTTTTCGGTACCTTCCATAGTTTGACCAAAAAAGAATCTTTCCATTTTTCATTATTTTTTGTGCGATCAAAATTGGGATTCTCGATTTTTTGAGAAAATTAAAAAATTTGTATCCATGATCATTTAGGGCTCCCAAAAAGAAACATTTTTTCTCTCTGATTTTTTTTCAATCTTGCGTTATTCGGTTAAAAATTCTCATTTTCTCTTATATTTTTGAATGTTTAAAATACCGTAACTCTGAAATTTTGTTTCTACCGAAAAAAATGATAAGGATAAATTTTTTCACTTTTTATGTGCTACAAGAGATTGTACTTACAGTTTTATAGTTTTAGAAAAAAAAGTCCAAACAAATTTTCAAAATGCCCCCCCCCTCCCTGCCTCTTCGATTTTTCATCAAAAATAGCTGGGTAACGAACTTGACCTGTCGTTGTGGTCCTTCAAAATGTGTGCCAAAGGGCAACCCAATCCGATTATTCTTTCAAAAATTATGGAGTATACAGACGACGACGACCACAGACAGACACCAACCAACGTAAAAACTACTTTTTCAGAATCAAGAGGTCTCAAAATGTGGAAATTTCATGAATCCCGCGAAAGTCGATTTTCACGTAAAACCAATACCTTCTCATTATGATGAGGATGTAATATTTCAAATTCTGATACCAGAAGCTGATGTTAATTTGCATTATATCCAACCTTTCTCTTATCTGTTCCACATTTTAGACCCTCTTCATCTAGTTCTGACGACATTAGATGAAAGTTAAGATCCAACTCAGCTTCAAAGCAACATCAACATTAGCTCCCAAAATTCCACCATAGCCTGGAGCACTTCACCTTCGCTAGTCTAGACATTTTAAAGGGGAATCTGCCTTCATGAGCCAAAATGAAGGATGAACTGGAAGTAACCAGTCCTAATGAGTCAGGAAATAACTTTCCGAATGGGAAGAGTTTCAAAATTAGGACTCTATTCTCTTGTGCATTCATTCATCGGTGTTTCAGCGCCGGGAAGGTTACAAATAAATCTAGGTGGCCACTTGACCAGGAAAAAGGGGAAGACCAGAAAAAATCGGGAAATAACCAGGAATATTATCGACCGGGAAATGACCGGGAATTTTATTTATCGGGAATATTATTTCCCGGTAAACGACCAGGAATTTTATTTATCGGGAATATTATTTCCCGGTAAACGACCAGGAATTTTATTGTCAGGGAAAAATCGAGAAATGACCGGGAATATTATTGTCCTTGAAATGGCTGGAAATTATATTGAACGGGAAAAACCAGGAAATAACCGGGAATTATGTTGACCGGAAAATGACCGGGAATTTTATTGACCTAGAAAAAGTCGGGAAATGACCGAGAATTTTATTGACCGGGAAATGACCAGAAATTTCATTGAGCGGGAAATGACCGGAAATTTCATTGAACGGGAAATCACCGGGAATTTTATTGACCGGGAAAACCCTGGAAAATTACCAGGAATATTATTGACCGGGAAATGAACGGGAATTTTACTGACCGGGAAATGACCAGGAAATCCCAGGGAATGGCCGGTGAAAAACGGGAAATGACTGGGAATTTATTGACCGGGAAAACCCGGGAAATGGCCGGGAATGGTAATGACCGTGAAATGACCGGAAATTTAATTTGGAAATTACCGGGAATTTTATTGAACGGGAAAAACCAGGAAATGACCGGGAATTTCATTAACCGGGCAATGACCAGGAATCGCTTTGACCGGGAAATGATCGGAAATTTTATTGAACGGTATGAAACCGGGAAATGACCAGGAATTTAATTCAAAATTCGGAAAATTACTCGACTCAACCTAGACTATTAAAAATTCTACCAAAAAAATATGAAAAAGGACAGCTTTTTTTTATGAATCAAAAAAGGATCTTATCATTCGATTTAAAAATGTACCGTTCCTTGACTCTGATTCTCAAAATACCTAAATATAATCTACACGTCATGAGAGGAAGAATTTTTTCCATTTTAAGAAAATATTCCCACAAATTTGATACTCTGTGAGATTTTTTTAGCTGACTCAAATTTTTCTAGAAAATTTGTCTTTTTCTAATCGAAAATTTAATTATTTCGTTTAAACTTCACATATTTTGTTGAAAAATCGATTTTTTGTAGAAAATTATCTTCTTCTTCGAGAGTTAATATTCTTCTCCAAAAATTCTTCTTTACGGTTAACCATTCAAGTTATACAGTGAATAATTTTTTATTTAAGTCGAACTTTTGTCTTGTTAAACTCTTATGTCTGGTTTAAAATTGATTTTTTAAGCCAAAAATGTCAATTTTCCATTTTTGTTTGGAATTTTCGAATATATAATTCAAATTTCAACCAATTTGTTGAAAAATTGTATTTTTTCGTTGAAAATTAATTTTTTGTCAGTTATTGTACTGCATATTCTAATTCAATGTTTATCATGTTAGTTAAAAATTCGTCTTTCTCGTTTAAAATTCCACTACTTCAGTTAAACATTCTCAATTTCACTCGATACTTCATCATATTGTGTGAAAATGTAATGATTCGTTTGGAAATCAGTTTTCTTTGCTTCTTAAAGTTAGTTTTTTTTTTGGTATAAGTAATTTTTCTAAACTGAAAATTGAACAATTCCCAATTGAAAATTCCACATCTATTTTGTTGAATTTGAAATTGGAATATTCAAATTTTCGTTGACAATTTATGTTATTCAGTAAAAGATGAAAGTTAATTGATCTGTTTGAAAACTCAACTTCTTCACTTGAAGATTGTTTTAGTATGAAACTCTTATGCTTGGTTCGAAATTAGTTTTCTTAATCTATAAATGATACTTTTCCATTTCTGTTTGGAAATCACGATTGTTTGAGATTTTTTTCTCATTAAAATTTTCGCCAACGGTCAGGCCATGCTCAAAAAACCAGTTCCCGTCCGATCACTGAAGTTAAGTAGCGTTGGGCATGGCCAGTACTTGGATGGGTGACTATACGAAAATATCGCGTGCTGTTGGCACGCGATATTGGTAAAATAAAAGAGAAAATAACATAAAGTAATGGTAGGAAAAGGGAGTTTCAACCATTGTGGTGAATAATTGTACTGTTTGGTTGGAAATTAGTTTTTTGTCAAAAATTAAACTACATATTGTAGTTCAAGGTTCATCATTTCAGTTAAAAATTGGTCTTTCTGATTTGAAATTCAACTACTTCAGTTAAACATTTACATATAGAATTGATTCTTCATCATTATGTGCATAAATATAATAATTTGTTCGACAGTTAATTTTTTTTTGTGAGTAAATTTTTAACTGATAATTTAACTTTTTCTGAAGGAAAAATCCACAGTTTCAGTTGAAAATATATTTTTTTAGTTGAGCATACATTTTCAAAATTTTGAACTTGAGTATTCAAATTATCATTGACAATTTATCTTTTTCAGTAAAAGCTTATTTATCTGTTTAAAAACTCAACTCCCTCAGTTAAAGATTCTTCGTTTTAGTATATAAATTTTATGCTTGGTTTGAAATTGATTTTTCAAATTAAAAATGTTACTGTCCTATTTTTATTTCAAAATAATTATTTTTAGTCTTTGAAATTCGACTATTTTGTTTAAACATCATACTTTTTCTTAGAAAATGATTCTTTCTATTTAGAAATTAATTTTTTTGTTTAAATGTTCACCTTCATGGCTGGAAATTGAAGTGCTCCAGTTGAATATTTATCTTTTTATTTAAAAAATCATCTTCTCGTTTTGAAATTTGACTGTTCTGGTTGAAGATTCATTGTGTTATTTGAAAATTCATCACATTGGTTGTAAAATGAACGATTTTGTTGGAAATCTGTCTATTTTGTTATCGTAAATTGATATTAATAATTGTAGGTTTAACCGTTCCAATTTTTGTGAAAAAGTTACATTATTTGTTGAAAATTAGGGTATCCTTCTCAAAATTGATTTATTTTACAATGGTTGATCTGTTGTGTTAAAGGATGTTTAGAATGAACGTCGTGAATAAAAAGAAAATGTTTCTGTTTCGCGACAAATATAAATATGTTACTTCAAGTTGACCGGGAAAATTGAGAAACTTGACCGTGAAGGACCGGGAAATGACCGAGAATTCTAAATAGTCCGTCGAATCGCCACCCTGTAAATTGAATTTAGTTTCTTATACTCTTAGTTTATTAAAGCATAAAATGTCTAGAATTTCAGATTTTGAAGTCGTATTTCACACGAATCTAAATGGTAATCTTCTGATAATGACGCTTTAGAGCGTTACCACAACTCTCAAATTTTCTCTCTTAATGGATTTCTTGAGAATGCTACAATTCTGGGTGGTACTCTCCCCTAGCGGAAACTATAATTTCACCACCTTTTCTAGAGGCTTAGCTAAATTTGCAATACAAATTTCTCTCTTAGAGAGTTTTAGTTTTAAATTAATACTAAGAAGATTCAAAACCCCTTGATGAAAAACATTTTTTTTAATTTAGGGTAAGTGCCTTCGAAAAAGTCATCTTGAGAGCTGCTCTTTATTATGTCTCAGACGTGCTTTCCGAACCTTTTCTCTTATGAGAACTTTTACTCCAAAATCATGTTTTTCCTCACGTTCTTTTTCCTCGTCAATTTTTTATAAACTCACATACGTGAACCGGATTCTAATATGTGCCCCGGTCTTAAAGCGAAAGATTCCTTATATAAATTTAACGTAATTTGATCCCACAGCCCTTCAGTACCCAACTACCCTAGCTTTTGTTTCTACCCTTTTAGAGGAAAACTCTCAAACCGAAGTTGCGCAGCTTCCTTCCTAAAACCCTTTTCAACTCTCCTTATGTAAACTTCTTTGTATCTGAATGTACATGGATGCCTTAATCTCGACTAACCTAATTTCTATCACGTGAAAGAAGTTATTACCTAGGACGCTTATTTTTTAAAACCAGGGAATTTCAAGGGATAATTTTTATAAATATGGACTTTTCTCCCATCGATTAAAGGAAGAAGAAATTGTTTCTCGACCCATTCTTCTCTTCGAGTGTTTTCGTCACTCTAATAATGTTGTTTCTTTTGTTAGAATCTCCCCTAAGTTATTTTTCTTTTCCCTTCGTCTGACGGAATGAGAGAATAGTAGACTAATATGTAGGGTAAATCAAACAATTGTGAAACTTGTCTCAACATTTATTCGTATCTTTAATTTTTGTTATTGTAACATTAAACCATACTTAGGCGCACTGAATCATGGCAAATTATATCGATGTTGAACGTGCGATTATGGCTCCGTGTATTCAAAACCGTACTATATTGACAGGGCTGCCACTCTACCCCATAATTACTAATAATTACCTTCTCTGTTTAAACGACGCCTGAAATTCTATTTATTATTGAAGTTTAGATTATTTTCCCGTTTTCTAGATCCTATCGTAAATCATTGCGGAATATAAATGGGCATTTGTTTGGAAATTGTGACCTTAGTATCTACCCACTAATTCACCTCTAGAATTTATTCTAATCATGTCAATGCAAGCCAATCAAAAATATGTATAATCAAAGCGAGATTTTGAAGTTGATAGGTGTTTCTATGAACATGAAAGGCCTTCTTGTGTGTAAACATTAGTCACCTTAAAGTAACTTCTTGTAACTTTTTGGAGTGATGACTTTTTAGGGCACAGTGTGAACTTGCCAAAGAGGGGAATTTCAGCGTAATGCGTAACGCTGAAACCCTTTCAGGGGAAGTGCGGGCTTCCCTGTACCTAACTCTCTTTCCCTCTATCCTCTGTTCCCCACTCAGAGCGGTATGTAGCGGTATATGACGGTATCTGTCACATGCGCACTGCGGTGTTTGTTTGTGTTAGCGTTACACGAATCGGGAAAATTGATTATTCATTGGAGGAATGAAGAAGATGATTGATAATGTAAGGAAAAAAATGGAAGAAGTGTCGTCTACATATTTCTGATTATTTGCAATGATTAGGTGTTAAAAATCACATTATTTTTGAGTACATTAGTCTGTGGCAGCCCTGTATTGATGAAAAGTCGCATCGAATAATCTAGTAAAACAATCCTGTGGGCCGGGAATTTCATTGACCGGAAAAAAGCGGGAAATTACCGGGAATTTCTTCGACTCAAACTAGACTATTAAAAATTCTTCCGAAAAAATACGAGAAATGACCGCTATCTCCTCATGAATCAAGAAGAGATCTTATCATTTGATCTGAAGAATGTAACGTACGTTTAATCTGATTCTCGAAATATTTAAATATATCTATACTTCTTGAGAGGAAAATTTTTATTTTTTCCATTAAAAGAAGAACGTTTTGCGAATTTGTTGCTCTGTGAGGTTTTCTTGGCTGACTCGAATTTGATAACCGAATTGATGATGGCTCCAACCTACAGAAGGAATTATTACCTTCATTTTTCCAAACAAATGTATTTTATCACTTTTTATTGGCTTTTCCTCATTTATCTGACTTGAGACAGGGAATTTCAGAAAATAATGATAGTTTTTATTTTAGGGCAGGGAGTTTCAGTGACGAATTATGATTTCACTTGAAACAGGGAATTTTTCACATGGAATGGGAACTTTTTAAACCAATTATAATTTAGGTTTAGAAGAGAGGGAAAAATACGTTTCTCCTATTCAAAATTAGTGGCAATTTTAAAGTTTCCTCTACCCAATTTTAACTTAAATTTAACTAGAAAAATTTAACCTGAATAAATAAAAACTTCACCAGTAAAATACGAGAAATGACTCTTTTCTTTCTATGAATAAGAAGGAGATCTTATCTTTGGTTTTGAAGCATGTAAGTTTCCTTTAGTCTGATTTTGGAATTTTTACAGTATATCTATTCTTTGCGAGGAAAAGAATGTCTTTTTTTCTATTATAAGAAAAACCTTATGCGAATTCGTTGCTCCGTGAGATTTTTTTATCTCATAATTATCTAGCTTATGATATTAAAATTATGATTCGGATTTAGAAGAGTGTAATTTAAAAAAATTGCTCTTCCAATTTGAAATTCTCCACAATTTGAAAGTCTCCTTTTTTGTATTTTAAATGAAGAAAACACTTCAAGAAGTTCTCTGAGTAGAAGCAGTATTTTGAAGAAGAAATATATTTGAAATTATAATAGGAAACTTGTTTGAATTGCACATAACGAATTCATCAGTTTTAAGTTGAATAGTCAACAACTTAATTGAAAGTTGAACTTCTTTTTCAAATTGTAAATTTCCTTTATATTGCATTATTAAATTGAAAATTCACTTCTGGTTGAAAATGTAACTACTTCCTTAAAAATCAATTCATATTTTTGCGGCGAAAATTCAAGTATTTAATTGAACATGGGTTTTTGATTTTGACGAATAAACTATTCCTTTGAGAATATATATACTTCGTGGAAAATTTGCCTTTTTGGTTAAAATGAAGTTTTTTCTTCGGAAGGTAAAATCCTTCTTCAAAAATTCTTATATTTGGTTAAGAATTAATTTTTCAAGCCAAAATTGTCACTATTCCATTTTTGTTCGAAAATTTTCATTTTCATGGTTCGAACATCAACCATTCTGTTGAAAAATTATATTTTTTGGTTGAAAAATAATTTTTGTCAAAAATTGAACTATTCTAGTTAAATGTTCATCATGTCAGTTAGAAATTCGTATTTCTGGTTAAAAATTCAACAACTTCAGTTAAACATTCACAATTGCATTTGATTCTTCATCATTTTGTGTATAAATGTTATAATTTGTTAGCTAGTTTTTCTTTGTTATACGTAATTCTTCTCAACTGAAAATTTAGCTTATTCCGATTGGGAATTCCATAGTTTCAGTTAAAACTTCATTTGTTCCTTTAAACATCAATTTCTTCAATTTCAATTTGGAGTAATGAAGTTTTCGTTGAAAATTTATCTTTTTCAGTAGAAATCAATTCAACTGTTTGAAAACTCATTTCCTCCAGTTGAAGATTTTTTTTCATTATGAAACACTTATGCTTGGTTCAAAACTGGGTTTTTAAACTTAAAATGTTACTGTTCCGTTTTTGGTGGAAAGTAATTATTTTTTGTCTTTGAAATTCGACTATTTTGTTAAAACTTTGTATTTTTTCACAGAAAATAATTCTTTCTATTTCGAAATTAATTTTGTTTTTTGAATGTTCACCATCATGGCTAGAAATAATTCCATTTAAAAATTCATCACATTGGTTGTAAAATTAACCATTTTGTTGAAAATCTGTTTTTTTGTTGTCGTGAATTGATATTCAAAATTTTCGGTTTAACTGTTCCAAGTTCTCTAAAACAAATGATATTTTTTTGTTGAAAATTAGAGTATTCTTCTGAAAATTGATTTATTTTGCAATGTTTGATCCGTTGTCTTGAAGGATGTTTAGAATGAACGTCATGCATAAGAATAAATGTTTACGTTTCGAGATAAATATAAACATGTTACTTCTAATTAAAAAAATTATATTTTTTCTTGGAAAATGATTATCTTAAAAAGTTTATTATTGTTCTTATTTTATTTATTCATTTTATTTATTATCGAAAATTCATCTTCTTGTTTTAAAATTTAACAGTTCTGGTTGAAGAATCATAATGTTATTTGAAAATTCATCACATTGGTTGTGAAATGAATTATTTGGTTGGAAATCTATTTTTTTTCTGTTATCGTTAATTGATTTCTATAATTGTAGGTTTAACTGTTCCAATTTCTGTAAGAAAAAATGATATTTTTTTTGTTGGAAATTAGAGTACTCTTCTCAAAATTGATTTATTTTGCAATGTTTGATCTATTGTTTTAAAGGATGTTTAGATTGAATGCCATGAATAAGAATAAATGTTTACGTTTTTTGGCAAATATTAAATGTTACTTCTAGTTGACCAGGAAAATTGATCAACTTCACTGTGAAGAACCCGGAAACGACCGGAAATTTTAGATCGTCCGCCGAATCGCCACCCTGTCTATCTTTGTTATTAATTTTCATATAATAAATTCTTATTGAATTGGAAACAAGAGTAATCCCATGTTCATTTTTGTGCAAATCCTGAAGAGATCTAATAAAGGATGTTATTACAACAAACATTCTCGTATGGAGAGACCCTGGAATGCGTTCTCTTCAGGTTCTGTTTTGAGTTTCCAACTCACGAAATCTGGGAAAATTTAATGGAATTCCAGAACTGCACTGTTACAAATTCGCAGAATTATCAATTCATGCAGATTGAGTTAGAAGTTTCATAAATTCATAATAAATCTAGGGCAATTTAGTTACGACTGCCGTAGTTTTCATTTACAATTCTGTCATTCTCTGATACATTGTATCTCAAAATTCCGAAACTTGTAACAACACGTCCGTCGATGAAGACTGTACCAAAAATATGAATTTTTTCTGAAGCAGAAGAAAATCCCGAAAGCTCATGTTGCAAAAAAAAACAATTAGAGATTCAACTATTCTCTTAATATGCACTAATAGTTAAATTTTTCTTCTGATTTTCTTATATTCTGACCTGACGAATAAAAATGGTCTACGTTCAAGTTGTCCAAGTCATATAAGATCTTCATCTTCTTGTCTCTTATCGCAGAATCTTACTTATAGAACTTTATATCTAAAAGCAATTTTTAGAGTTCCCGCTTACATTTCTTTCGTTTTCTAATATCCGCACGTCTCGAAAGCAGTACGTTTCTTCTCACTACATGGCAGACTATAAGGACTAAGAAGTCTATCCGCGAGCAGCATCTGAAGTATGAAGTCGACGTGGAAAAGAATGAGAGCAATGGATCGAAAATGTAGAAGGTTGGAGGGAAAGGTTTTTTGAAAAGAATGAAAAGAGATAAATATAAAACTCGTCGAGTCTAGGGTTGTGTAGAATCCATGTGCTCGTAAAAGTTTCGGACGAGCGCCATGTCGATATACGATAACGGGACAGAATAGCATATGTTTCAGTAGTAGAGGTACGTTTAAGGCAGACATGGTGCATTCAATCTGCTCCAGAAAGAAATTTGGAATTTCTTGATTCCTGCTCAAGATCCATCTAACGAAAAAGCATAAGTCTATTATTTTTCTATGACTATTTCTCATTAATTGAGCATTGTTAAAGTTCCTTCAATCTGATCGTAAAAATAGATAAATATATCCATTCGGGTGGTCCAAAAATGCATCAAAAAAAATTTTTTTCGGAATTTTTTTGCAAAACGCCCGGAAATTTGTTCGAATCCACAAAAAAATAAATGCAGTTTTTTTGTTTTGAAAAAAAAAATCTGCCCGCTGCGCGGTCACATTCTCATAGCGCGCTGCGCGCGCGGCTCGCTTCGCTCGCAAGTTTGAGCGCGCCTGCGGCGCGCGTTATTCGGATCTCGC
>WSXT02139766.1:0-10506 GCA_011762715.2 Neuroterus valhalla
CACCTTTTTGAGTTGAACATTCATCTATTTAGTTGAAAGTACAATATTCTTGCATGCTATTTAGGAACTCAAAGTATTTACAGTCACATTGCCTAAAATTTTTGAAATTTTTATAATGAAATAAATTGTGCACTGCATCTAATACGATTTGTGGATGACCCTCTGAACTTGAATACATTTTTAATGGCTTCCTTTAGAGGACCCTCGTAGGAGGCCCCTCTCCCCCTCCCACCCCATGTGAAGTGAGGTTTTGCAGTACAGTATTTACGCCCCAGGCTATAGCTTCTATCCTAATCTCCTCGTTAAGCAGATACGTTACGTGGAGCCAACTTAGTCCATAAGACTTAGCAGAATATAAGTTGCTATTAAATCTAGTCAGGTCAATTTGCTATTTCATCATAATATAATTTCTTGCTCCTTCGGGATTCGTTCAAACTTCCCTTCTCGCTTGTTCTCAACGTTTTACGAGGGGTTTACGTGAGCATTATAACGAATTGCTCCAAAACTGCCGGCAGATCCTACTTATCATCTTACAAGGAGGAAAAGTCTTTTTGCGTCAAGGACTCGCGTATTATGGCTAAGAGCAGCTTCTGGAGTTTATGGGTCGCAATTATTATCCAAAACTTCATGAATTTTCAAGAGGGCTGATATGATTACGGTTTTGTTATTTTGAATGATTGTAATCGCTTTAATTTGAGGCAAGTTCAAAAATGTTTCTGAACCAAAAGTTTCAGAAAGATAGCAATAGCAGAAGTACTAAAAGCACAATGTATGCAGAAGTCTATATGTTCAGAAGTGCTTGAAGTACAAAAATACCAAAAGTACATGAGCAATAAAATTACGGAGAGCACATAAGTAGGAGAAGTACACAAATACTAAAAATGGGAAAGTACCAAAGCACATAAGTAATTAAAACATACTGGACTATAGTATAGGAGTGGCAGAAATAAAAAAATACAAAAGGTATCAAAAGTGCATGAATACAGAAGTACCTATTACTAGAAATGAAAAAAGGACATAAATACAAGAAGTACAGAAATGCCGGAAGTGCAGGATTGTCAGAAGTTTTTTCGTTTTTATTTTTACAAAGGGGGGAAATCTTGCATGAGATACCCAACACAGCAATCGTGTGCAATGATTAGGCAATTCTCAGGTTGGGTGCACGCAAAATAATATAAGACGCGCCCAATCACAGAAGACTCGACACCAATGATGGTTTGTTTGTTCGAAGCCGTATCGCTTACGAGAGAAAATTGTAATGGTTTAGTACGCTTCAAAGCGCTGCAGTGTCAGTCCGAAACCATGCTCGTCACTGATCGTAAGCACTATCGTTTCGGGGCTCTGTAATATCGAGCGGCGAAACAATAGTGCATACAATCAGCGACGAGCATGGTTTCGGGCTGACACTGCAGCGCTTTGAAGCGTACCATACCGTGACAATTTTCGCTCGTAAGCGATACGGCTACGACCAAACGAGCATCAACGGTGTCGTGACTCCTGTTACCAAACGCGTCTTGCATTCTCTGCGTCTGGTGTCAAATTCCTATTGGCTAGAACCCCTCCTCTCCTGCCAACCCATTTCCCTGGGACCACTTCCGCATTTCTTCAGGGAAATGGGGGTAAGGAAAATACGTCATGCCTTGGTGTATTTCTGTTTCATGGCTGCTTGCCTTTTCTTCAACTGCATCCTTATCCTCCACAACAAGCACGCTTCGTCCATAACAGTGGACTTGTAGTTCTTGAGCTTGTCGGCCTTTGACATGTTGTAGAAGAGATTCAAGAATGAGCTTCTCTTTTCCTGAGATTCTTCTCCATTTTCTGTGTCCTTAGTCAATCCTCCACATTCTGAGATCCGCTGTCCCAGTTGATCCGGGAGCTCAACATCAGCCCTAAAGCTGCTTGCTCTTTCTTCTTCTGAATCCTTATTTCCTTCAACATGCACGCATCGTCCTCAACAGTCCTTTACCAGCACTTGGGCTCGTCGGCATTTGACATGTTGTAGAGGAGGATTAAAGATTATCTCCTCTCTCGGGCTTTCTCCTCTATCTTCTTTTGTCTCAGTACATTCTTCATGTATTGAGCTTCGCTGTTCCAGTTGACACGGAAGTTTATCATCAACCTTTAGATGTTATCTAGCGTGATGTTGGTGTTAATTCCCGTCTCCAGCTTTTTCTTCTCAGCCGCCCACCTGTTGCAGTCGAAGAACGTGTGTTCGACGTCATCAGATTTGTTAGGGCAGTAATCACATGCGGGACTGAGCTTCCTGTTCCTACGGTACAAGTAGGCATTGAAGTGGCCACGACCAGAAAGGAAGTGGGTGAGGTAAGATCCCACCTCGCCATACTTTCTATTCGTCCACGACTTCAAACCACCTACCAGCCTTACAGTCCATCGTCCTCTTGGGTCTGCTTTACACTGCTCCTCCTATTGTTGGATAAATGAAGTTCTTTGAAGAACAGCAGGGACATCGTCTGGATTACTTTGCTTCGCCACATAGATCTTCTTCCTTTCGGCAGCTAGAAGGTCAGATCAGATGTAACAGAAATGTTACGTGAGGAGGGCAACTTGGCATGGTCCTGCATGAAGGGATTGCTGGGTCGTGCCCGAAGCGAGACGGAATTGTTCGAGGGGTCCCGAGTCCTCATTTCGTTCGGACCGTCGCTCGCTTGTGTTCGCCTATTAGGTGACAGTGTTTTTAGTTGGTGTTATTTGTACCCTTCTCCTTTTGACTACGCCACGACGGCGCCCTTTCTCAGCAGCCTACTACCATTTTCTCCCCTTGGCAGGCTGTCCCGCCATACCTGACACCCAACATGGTGTGCCAGGTATGGCGAGATTGCCCATCGGAGAGTTTGCTATTGGTAATTGTGCGAGGTCCCGATAAGGAACGGCGACGGTCCGACGCTTGTGTATTCGGGATCCCTCGGGCGGTTCCGCCGGGGTCGGCCACGACCGTGCAACCCCTTCATGCAGGGTTGTGCCGAGTTACTGCCTGTACTTCTGCTCCATATAACATGATAGAATTCGCTACGATCATCAAAGTCCTCCTCTTGCAGCTTCTAGGGCCTGCAATATTCGGCATGAGTCTAGATACCATAGCTACCATAGCCTCAGCTTTACACGCTGCCTCAACGATCTGAATTCCAAAAGTGTGCTCCTCGTTGATCCACATACCGAGGTACTTTAGCCCATTAACGACCTCAGTGCCATGCCCGGCGACATTCGTTCTAGATGGCTTGCTGAAGTACCTCTGTCTGGTGAGGACGAAGACTTCGTTCTTTTTGCTGGCAAGTTGTAAACCATGGTTATGACGCCAGGTTTCGACTCTTTTCGATACAATGAGTACCAACGTCCACCAACGTCTTCCGCTCTTGCTCTTATCATTGTCGCCAAATCATCAGCAAATCCCTTGAGCTTGGTTCCATCCGGAAGATTAATCCGCAGAGCGACCCCTGAGCAACTCTTGACGTGACTTCAACAGAGCGTGTCCCTTCAGATGTTTCGAAGATGAGCTGCCTGTCACTAAGATAGTTAGCGATGATAAAGCTGCAGATATTCAGGGATTCTGAATCTCTCCTCCAGTGCTTCAAGAATGTCAACCAATCATAATGAGTTGAATGCATCCTTGACGTCAGAAGTAATCCTATTGAAGACACTCCTTGTCCTATAATTGCCACTCCAAGCTATTTCTGTTTCATGAAGCGTTTCACGAATCGCTCTAATTGTTGACCTGTCTTGTCTAAAGCCGTGCTGATTATCGGCTAGGCCATTTGCTGCCTGTGAGGCCGTTCCCAAAATAATGCAGGATAACCAGAAGTACAGAGATAACAAGAGTACAGGAGTTATCAAAGTTCTAGGAGTGTAGCAATCACAAGAGTACAGTAAGTATCAAGAATATCAAAAGCACATGACTTAAAAGGTATAAAGAGTACAAAAGGATAAGGGGTGCAAAAAGAGGAATACAGAAGTATCAGAAGTACAAAAGTACTAAGAGTGTAAGAGTACTAAAGGTCCACAAAGTACTGAAGTGCAAAAAGTTCATAAGTCGCAAAGGCTTAGAACTAACAAAAGTACTGAAATACCAGATGTACAGAAGGTATAGGAGCACAGATGTACGCATGTATTAGGAGTACATAAGTTACAAGAGAATATGAGTGATAAAAGTTCAAAAGTACTAGAAGTTCATAAGCGCTACGAGTATATCAGTGCCAGAAGATTTACGAGTACAGTAATGCCAAGTCTACTGAAAGCGCAGGAGTGCTAAGAAAACGGAAGTATCAGAAGTAAGCGAAAGGAAGGAGGAGCTTACAGAAGTGTAGTGAAGTAAGGGATAAAGAAGTCAGCCAAAGTGAACGGAAATCAAGGGGAAGTGAGGAGAACTAAGTAAGGTGAAGTGATTTAAATGTTGGAAAGTGTAAAGAGGGGTAGGACAAGGGAAGAAGAGGGTAAATAAGGCATAAGGAGGGAAAACTTGAAAAATAAGGTGAAGAGGAGTGAAGAGAATCAAAAAACTAGGGAATGTTGATCATGAATGTGTAGCAGTAAACGTAAAGAAGTAAAGGGAGTACGGGAACACCAAATGTACAGGCAAACCAAAAGTATCAGACGTAATATAGGAGTGCCTAAAGTACAGCAGTAACAAAAGTAGTAGAATTGTGGAAAGAGCAGAAGTTTAAAATTTTTTTCAAGTAACGATAAACGAAGAGTACTAGGAATGCCAGAAGTTCTAAACGCACAGAAGGACTACACGTGATGAAAGTAAGAAGAACTAGAAGTACTGTAAAAACTGATGTGACAGAAGTACAAGAATACAGAATAAGACAGAAGCACCAAAAGTACTAAAACACTAGAAGTTCAAAAAGTACAGAATTAACTGAAAGACATGAATACCAGCAGTATCAGAAATGCTAATTGAACTGAACGCAAAAAACTACAGGCGCACCAAAAGTGCAGAAATACCAGAAGTGCTTCAATAACAAAGTGATAAAAATACACAAGTAACAAGAAGTTCAAGAAGTACAAAAATTCTAGGAGCGCTGAAAGTACAGCTGTAACAACAGTAACAAAAATAACAAAAGACGACCCTGAAGTTTGCCATATGCTATAGATTTGAAATTTGCGACATCGATGATTAAAAAACTAAAAGTCCGATTTGAATGCAGAATAGATCATTGGAATCGCTTTTCGAACGTCTCGAAGTGCGATTTTTGTTTTTTGAAAATATCATTTTTTAAACAATTAGAGCATTTTTAATATTATTGAATAGTTTGATATTAATAAAAACAAAGGATCTGAATGTTTAAACATTTTTAATATACCATTTGGATCGGCGTTATTGGATCTAAATGAGCATTTTTTAGTTTTTCAAAAAATCAATTATATAAACAAATAAATTGTTTATGACATTTTTATCCATTCTTCAACAGAAATTCGAATGTTTATACAGAATTGCGATGTACCATAGCGATAAGAGTCCATTCATACTACTAAAAAGAAAAAAAAAAGTTTAACCATTTTTTTTCTACTTTGTTTAACATTCGCATACTTGAGCATCAGCCCCTACATAATTACAAACTACTGGAGGCGATTAGAAACAAACTATCGATTCCATCTGGAAAATCCGGAAATCCCTGAAAAATGCTCATGAATACCTTTTGGTAGCATTTTTTCGTTGTTCGAAATGACAATTGTTTAAACAAATACATTGTTTGTAAATTTCAATAATTTATTTAAACAAAGTGCTTAAAATTACTCGCATATCACATAAACCACTAGATAACCAGAAGTGTAAACTACAAAAATAAAATTTTTTCAGTCCAAAAATGATTGTTTCAACATAATGGCTTGTTCGTCTCTAGCTGCACACTTTAGCGCTGTTTCGGCTATAGATTCCAATGTTAAGTCATCAATATTTATCAAACCAAAAGTCCGATATGAAAACCAGTACAACCATTGGAATCGTCTCCCGAACATCTCACAGTGTGATTTTTTGTTCATTGAAGGAGTATTTGAAAAATATATATATATATATATTGTTTATGAATTTCAATAATTTATTTAAAGAAAGTGCCCAAATTTACTCGTATAGCACGTAAACCACTAAATATCCAGAAGTGTAAACTACAAAAACAAATTTTTTTCAGCCGAAAAATAATTGTTCAAACAAAATGGCTTGTCCGTCTCTAGCTGCACACTGTAGCGCTGTTTCGGCTATAATAGATTCCAATGTTAAGTCATCAATAATTATCCAATCAAAAGTCCGATATGAAAACCAGTACAACCATTGGAATCGTCTCCCGAATATCTACAAGAAAGATTTTTTATTAATTGTGAAATTCTATTTTTATAAACAAACATATTGTTTATAAGTTTCAATGATTTATTTAAACAAATTGCTTCACATTACTCGTATAGCAGTAATATAATTTTGCAAAGAAGTGTGACCTTCGATACAAAGTCAGACCGACTAAGAAGACCCTAAGGTGTAGGAGTTTTGGTTTCCTGCAGTTTTCCTCTCCTCTGACCAAGTGTTCAGGCGAATGCGAGCGTTTGAAATCAGAAATCCGGCTGCAGACGGTAGGGGTTTCAAAGAATGAAAATCCCACTGGATTGAGTACGTCAGGCATTGCTTGGAAGCTCATTATGAGAGTTGGGGTTATTGGGGATTTCGGGAAGGGATTTGAGTTGAAGGGTTCAATGTCTGATGATCTCCTGTGGGAGGAGGGAGTATAGATATGTAAAAACCCGAAAAGGGTATACATGGAGTGATAAATCTATGAAAGAGAGAATGAAAGGAAGGATGCAAGAAATGCAGAAAGGAAAGGCGAAATAAGAAAGGAAAGGATGAAGGATGAAAGAAGACGGAAGGGAGGAAGGGAGAGAGGAAGAAAGGAAAAAGAAAGAGAGAAAGCAAGGAAGGAAGGAAAAGCTGTTAATAAGAAGAAGGAAGGAAGAGAAGAATATAAAAGGAGGAAGGGAGAAAGAAAGAAGGGAATATAGAAAGTAAGGAAGCAAGTGAGAAAGGAAAGAAGAATTGAAGGTTGAAAGAAATCCTTTATGATTTAGTAATGACACAAAAAATTAGAATGGGAAGCAATGGATGGAGAGAAAGAAAGCGAGCGATCGAAAGAGTTGAAGAGGAATAGAAGAAGCGAAAAAGTGTTAGAGAAGGGGAAGCCCGCACTTACCCTGACATTCCTCAGCGTTACGCGTTACGCGCTGCTCTGAGAACTTCCCCTCATTTGCGAGTTCACACCAAGCCATAAAAAGTTATCACTCCAGAAAAAAGGGTCAAGTGGTTGATCATGTATGTTTAACAGTGTTACGGTGGTACTCCATTGAATGGAAGGCTAAAAATGGTCAAGTAAACGGAAAGAGAGAGGAGATTCTGGTACAGCATCGACGATCCATATGCGTGTGTAGAATCTTGTCGCGGGTAGACTAAGACACATGCTTCGACTCAGTCCCTTATCGGTTTCCGTTCCGAAGGCGCTCGTTTTACACGACGCTGGTGTCCGATATTGTCGTCGGGAGGCCGTTTTTACTACCCATCGCCTCTCTGTAGATAAGACTAGAAATATGCACTGCAGAGCAGACTGAATTCAGATTATTTGCATCGAAAACATTTTACAGGAAGCAATATACTTCTAGAATACCTATGTCTTTTATATTGGAAGTATTTGCATTGTCAGCTGCCAAGGGGTCCACCACTATACAAATTTCTATTCACACCAGAATTCAAAGAATCCGAAAAATTTTAAGGGACTCAAAGATAGTTTAACGTGAATTCAAAAAAATTGAATATGAGTCGAAGGAATTCAGAGCAAATAAAGAAGAATTTGAGAGGATTTAGAAGAATTTAAGAGAATTGAAGATAGTGCAAGGTAAACTGGAAAGAATTCAGAAGAACTCGAAAAAATACAAAAAGAATCGGAAGAAATGCAAAATGATGTACAGAATAAAGTAAAATTTAAAGGAGCTGCCAAGAATCCAAGAGAATGAAGGAGAATTTAAAAAAATTTGGATGCACCGTAAGAGTTGAATTGAATCGAAAAAAATCCGATCGAATTCAAGAGTATTGATTTTAATTCAGAAGAATCAAAAAGAAATCCGAGAACATGAAAAGAATGACAAAGAATTCAAGAGAATTTAACAAAAAAGAGGAAGAAAAAAAGGTGGGAAGAAAACAAGGAAGGAAGAAAGAAAGACAGAAAGAAAGAAAAGAAGAAGGTAAAGGAGAGAAGAAGAAAGGAAGAGCGAAAAAAGTAGATGAATCTTCGAAAGGAAGAAGGGAAGAAAGGGAGGAAGGAAGTAGGAAACGGAGGAAGGAAGGGATCAAGGAAAAAAGGGAAGACGAAAGAGAGGAAGAAGGAAAGAAAGAAATTTTTATATTCCCTGCATTACTATCTTAAAAATCGTTATGACTGATATCTCGGGTAATTAGTTGAATTTGTATAAAATGTGCCATATAGATGCACTCAAATTACTGTTTGATTTATTAAATGGAATTGGAAAGAAGAATGTAAAAAGAAGAAGGGAGGAAGGGAGAAAGTGGGGAAGAAGGCAGAGGGAAGAAGTAACATAGGAAAAAAGAGAGAAAGCACGAAGGAAGGAAAGAAGAAGAAAGAAAGAAAGTTAGGGAGAAGGAGAAAAGGAAGAAAAAAGGAAGGAAGGAACTTCGGAAGGAAGAAGGGAAGGGAGATAGGGAGGAAAACAGAAAGGGGTGGAAGAAAGGAAGAAGGGAAGGAAGGAAAAAAAGAAAGAAATGTAGAAAGTGAGGAAGGAAGAAAAAGAAGGACAGCTGAGAAGGAGGAAAGAAAGAATGATCTACATTATCTGCATTATTATCTACAAAAATGTTATGACACGCATAAAATCGTAATCCTGTAAATGGTTATCGAACTCTTAGATCCATTTAAGGGGAGAAATAGGTTAAGACGCTTCAAAAAATCGAATTTTTTCCTATTTCATGAATTGTTCGTAAAACTATTCAAGAATATTTTTCCAAAGTTTCAATGAAAAATTTTATTTCTTTCCGGTGTTATAATCGTCTTTATGTGGATGTCTCACCGTACGTGTCGGACCGTAAGGTACATAAAGTCGAACGGTCATGAGATGCAAGCTCAAAATGGAATTTTCGAACAAGAAAAAGGATAACTATATGGTTCTGGAATCTCCGATTACCAAGAAAGTGATCAAAATAATGTTATTACCGTCTCGACAATCTTTTTCCGAACGCGTTTTTCTCGAAACTACTTTTTTAAGATTTGTGTACACTCTAGCTCAAAAAGTTTTGGATCAATCATTCTCATGCTTCGCAGATACTTCCTTTATATCATTACCTTCTATTTGTTCCAATTGTGACGCTTTTTGGACAGCAGCCGATATCTTCTATGTTTCTCGAAAAAAAAATCTGCACGCTGCGCAGGCACATTATCATCAAGCACTTCGCGCGCGGCTCGCTCCGCTTGCAAATTTGAGCGCACCTAGAGCGCGTGACTTTTGGATCTCGCGCTTCGCGCTCGACCTTTTCACCTCTTCCCTGCAGTTGTATAGAAAGCTTGTGAAACTCAAAAGCGAAATGTCGACCACTTTAATTTGATGAGTGCGTGAATTCTCTTTTGTTAGAGCTTCTCCGGCTTTAACGAATACATTCTCATCGCGTGTCTCATGCTGCGCACTCGATCAAAGTTTCTCCAAAACAGTGCAGAAGTTGTGCTGCCTAATTTTTTCACATGTTGTGTAGTTTTTCTAGAAATTTGATAAACAACTTTCTTCTATCAATCTTCTGCGTTAGCCTTAGTTATTTTTACAAAAATGTTTTCATTATAGTTTTATAGCTATCTTTCTTGATTGAAATGAAGAATAATTCACATTAATTAATTCACATTTTTCCGTACCTTGAGGGGGGGTTAGGGTCTGAGGGAATGTTTTTTCATGAATTTTTTGTTGTTGAAAACATTACAAGAGTAAATTCATTCTAGTATCAGGCATATTATAAAATATCATTTAAGGAACATTTTGTTAAATTTTGGCACCAAAATATGAAGAAATGAGCCGGTCGTTCAATTCTGAATTTTTTAATTTTTCAAGTGTTTCTGGTCGTTTAAGACCAAAATTGTGATAATTGACGGAAAATTTCGCCATTTTGTGAGTGGAAAACCCCCTCAATGGCGGGTAAATTTAAAAAAAGACCGTTGGACCATAGCAAATCGTATGCAGAAAGTTTGTACAAAATTTTAAAATGATCACCAGAGTAGTTTTTTCAGGAGAGTGGACACCGACTTTGAAACCCTGATTTTGAGAAAACGCGTTTGAAGTTTTGAACTGTAATAAGGCGAAAGAATTTTTTTTTTCAATTACACTAACTTATCGATTCGAGCTTCATTAAAGGGCATCTTCCGTAGCAACTTTTTGGTCTTCAGCTTCTACACCCCTGAGGTTAACTGCGAATACAAGAATAAGCAGTCGCGGACAGCCGATAGGAACCAGTCGTGGGTGTGGTGA
>WSXT02139777.1:0-10505 GCA_011762715.2 Neuroterus valhalla
ACCGCGCCCAAACATGCTTGACATTCGAGATCCCGCCCAAGTCGGAAGTTACCACGCAGCTACTGCCGTCGGTTCAAAAGAAGGAGGAGTTTGTAAGTTTTTGTTCTAATAACTTAAAAAACACCTGCGTCAAGTTTTCGAATATTTTCCTCATAATTCTATTGAATCATGTTTCTTCAGCAGGACATCAGAATTCTTGCGGGATTCTGACATTGAATTTGAATCACAAGATTTTCTCCTTGTGTTTTAATGGTTGCGAATGCATTGTTATCATGTCAGGGTTTATGGTGAAAATTTTCTGGAAGAAAAGCCCCATACTAGAGGGGATGACTTATCCTGCATTAATTTCTCACTAATCGGACAAATCTTGATGAATCTCTAAATCAAGCTTTCAAAAGAAAACATCACCAGGTGTCAAATTAGAGTCCAAGAGGGTAGCAAGAGATCAATCAAGCCTCTGGTCAAAACCGAATGATGAATCGACTTGCAGGCATTGTGTTTCCTCCAGTGGCTTGAAAGTAACCTTTTTGCCAATTTTCGGCTTCTCGACTCTTGAGTGAAAGACTGAAAAGGTTTCGGCGAAAAATATTTGAGGAATGCGGAGGATTTGGTCATGGTGTAATCAAGAGATGCTCGAAACAGTATCCATTGAGTGCTGCACAGTAAGGTGTTGCGTGAAAGATCTACCTATTGATGGCTGGAAAGCCGTGAGTGTAGTATATAAGAAAGGGTCTTATTGACGATTCCGTGAAGAGTATCATTCTGTAGCGTCAATATAAGACCTCAGGGTTCCGAGATGAATGGCACAGGTTCAGCTTTGGCGCTTGGGGTATCGAGAGGCTTCGAAGGCAGCAGCATCAGCCTCGAGAATTGTGGCCCCTGTCACCGGTTGATTGTGCTTATTGTCGTCAGGACAATAGCGCAGCAGGGGCTTGAAACTTACACCCTGAGTCTAAATCCGTACCCTCGAGATTTCTTCTCGAGTATACGACCCCGGCAGGGGTTTATTGCGTGGACCAGGACATTAGGTTATCTCGCGCCACTCGAGAAACCATGAAACGAACCCCCAGGGAGATTCCTGAAAGTCCACTCACTCCTACAGTTTCCAATTCTAATTCTAACTACTAACTTGGCTGAGTTGTCAAGACATGAAACAATACTTTCCACGGAAAAAAGCAAATCCTGCAATTTGAATTTTGCGCCAAAATCATAGGCACACTTAAACCAGTAGTGTTCGGACGTCATATATTATGAGATATCTTGTGAAGCGATATATGGAATGCAGGCATTTTTTCAGCTTCGGAATCTAGGGGAAGAATGAGAAAGTAAATAAACAAATTATATAGATGGACATTTGGGTAATAAGAGGGTTGATCTTGGAGCGAGTCACGTTTATTCCGGAGTATAACTCTAGGGAGGATGATAATTATCGAGCGACGGAATCGTGACTTCTCGTTGATCCGTGAATAGAGGCTGCTTCTTCGTTCCAATTGAAGAGTAACCAGCCACGGAGGATGTTTAACGAGCATTGAATTGCGACATCTTGGAACCGAGCTAATCAACCAGTCATTCTGAATGATTTTAATTCAGGTCCGGGCCCCCTGCTCAGCTAAATGATTACGGAATCTCTTGGGCACAGTAGTTCTCCGCATTAGCTTCTACGCCTTAATGATGTCATTATACTCGAAGAGGCTTCTACTTTTATTGGTAAATTGAATTGCTAATTCAACAAATCTAAATTTCAAATTCTTTATCTTTATATTAAACGCAAGTATTTCACAAAAAAAGATGGAGTAATTTCAAAAATTGGAATAATATTCTGAACTAAAATGGGAATTGAGAGTTTTATAAGCATTGATAAATAAATTTGGGATTCAAATCTCCCGCTGAAATGCTGATGCTACACTTGGACATAACCTCTATTTATGACGAGTTTCCCGCGCGAAATTTGAATAACGAAATTATTTTCTCAGCTTTTGAAAAAAGAAAGGATCTACAGTGTCTCACAAAAAGTATATTATATCAATCTTTACTTGAATATAAAAGAGGATACCGTTTTAGAATAATGTAAATTGAACTATCAGAACTTAAATTTCTGATAAGATTTTATAAATTTTGAGAAAGTTATTTCTGAGGTGTAAGCCTCCATTCAGGAACGTAAGCTGATCTTGAAATCAAATGATAGTTTGGAAGATTTCTAAAATGCCTTTCCTACATTTTTAAGAGAGATAGAGCGCATTATCGCAGTTGTCATTTCCGGTCATTATTACGTATCTTGTCGGATCTCCTTTGAGTTAAGGTTCCTATTGTATGTAATCTTTGAGATTGTTAAAAAGCTTAAGTTGCTCTCACCTCCCAATGGCTGAAGACAAGTTGAGGACTTGCCAATCCGGAAGTCTGCGTCCGTAATTCCGTAGCAAGATCAAAGCTTTCCGATACAGGTAACGTAGCCAGAACTCTAAACTGGCCTCCAAATCCTAAAGTACTTTCAGCTGCTATCACTCGTCCCTGTCTCCTCCCAAAAACTGCGTACAATTTTCCTGTAACAAAAAAGTTTTCCATGATTGAAAATATAATCACAAGAGTACATGCAGTTTTCCATTTTAATTCTAGTTGCGAAATTTGAAAGTATAGATAATTTTACAATTAAATTATAGCTAAACTATAAATATAATTATATGTGGAATTATTTCAAGTTTCAATGTTCTCAGTGCTTTTACAGTTCTTCATTTGGAAGAAAATCAAGTCTTTTCAGTAATGGTGAATGGAGGAAGCGAGTGAGGATTCTAAATGTGAAAATAACGGTCCGAATAGAATTGGTCTCGGAAATTACTATTATTGTAAGTTGTAAGGGGCCTCCACCTGTTTCGAAAGACGTGGTTTTGATTATGGTCAATATTTAGGGCGGGCTGTCGACACAGATTTTCTTCCCTTTACAGAGATTGTTTGGTTTCCTGGAGCCTTCATTTAAAAGAAAAGGCGTTCAACGGAAGCCATCTATATCGGGATCGGCAGATCCTGGGGTAGTTAGGTTTGGTTCGACGTTCGGAACTAATCGCCACGGGCGCATCTTCACCCAGGCATCATCTCCCTGTAATGGGCATCGACAATCTAGATCTATAGTATTTTTTCTCTGAGAAAGTGATGGAGACAAACAAATAGAAAATTAGAAAATTATATCAAAGAAACGTAAAGAATCAGGTTTCATTTTAACTTTTAGAGATTAGATGAAAGAAAGCGGGCAATTCTGCAGCACGTTGTAAAATTTTATGGAATTCTCTTACATAATTAATATTGCATACAATTTCATAATTTTTTATTGAGTGCAAAAAACGAAGCTTTCAAGGAATAGACTTGATTTTATATACGGAGCAACTCCAACCTGATTCCTTGTGAGCACTCACTCACCCGACCTTCATTCCATAATGGAGCAGTCGAATTGGGTGATTTAATCGCTGGTAATGAATTTATTCATCATGACACGGATGCAATTATTCTTTTCAATTGCATTCATAAATAAGATTTTTGGCAGAATTCAAAACAATATCTAGCAGTTTAGGCACCCCTCTCCTCTCAACACTGTTTTTGTGAATTTAATACTTACATCATTTCAAAAGTCGATGTTTCATTGAATATAAAGATTCTCTTACTTTGACACGCGTATAAAAACAATTTTTTTTTTGTCAAGCACGTTATTCAAATATTAACATGAAGTTTGAGTTATGTGTGGTTTGCAGTACGAGCCAGAGACGATTTCTGCAAACCGAGCTACAAATACACAAGGGCAAATTTTATTTTGCAAAAAAGTATATGGTGTATTTATGCCAAGGTTAAGTAATCTATTGAAAACAGATATTCAAAGGGGATAAAATTTAAATTTAAAAAAATCTGCCCGCTGCGTGGGCACATTCTCATCACGCGCTTCGCTCGCAAGTTTGAGCGCACATTACGGCGCGCGTCTTTTGGATCTCGCGCTCGATGGTAATCTCACCTCGCGCTCCGCGCTCGGTTATGAATTTGCCTCGCGCTACGCGCTCGGCCTTTGTACCTCTCTAAGATTGTATATATAGAGCTTGTGAAACTCAAAAGCCAGATGTCGACTACTTTGATGAGTTTGATGAATTCTTTTTTGCTAGAGCTTCTCTGGCTTTAACAAATCCGTTCTTATCGCGTTTCTCGTGCTGCGCATAATGAAAAATTAACAGATATTTTCGGGTAAAGAACTTTTCTCTATCAATCTTCTGTGTTAGCCTTAGTCATTTTTTCAAAAATTTTATTACTTCATATTCATAGTTATTTTTCCTGATTGAATTGAATTCATTTGATGTTTTTTTTATAAATGAAGCAAAAACTACTATTCTTATCAAAAGTTAATTTTACCAAAGTTGTACATCGTTTTTAGGTGCACAAGTTTAACTCATTTATATTTGCCCGTACCTTGCATAGTTTGACCAAACAATGAATCTTTTTATATTTCATTATTTTTTGTGCGACCGAAATTTGGATTTTTGATTTTTCGAGAAAACTTGAAAAGTTATAAAGATCATCCTGGAGGGCTCCGGAAAAGAAACATTTTTCTCTTTAAACTTTTTTCATATCTTGCGTTGTTTGGCTAAAAATTCTCATTTTCGTTTATATTTTCGAATTTTGGAAATGCCACAAGTCTGACATTTTTGTTTTTATAACAAAAAAAAATCATGAGGATAAATTGTTTCCCTGTTACGGGTTTGAGAGTCTTCACAAGACACACCTCCTCTCCTTTACATGACCTCTCCAGGGTGCGAGACGGGAATCGAACCTGCAACCAGACGAAGCGGGTCCGAAGCTCATGCCTTATCCCCAAGGACCAACTGACCACCCATAAGAAGCCGTACTCACAATTGTTCAGTCTTGGAAAATATGTAAAAAAAAAATTTTCAAAATGCTTCTCTCTGATTTCTCATCTAAAATAGCTGGTTAACGAACTCGACTTGTCTTTTTGGTCCCTGTCAATGGTCCCTCTGACTGCAAGAAACCGTAATTACGATTTTTGAGCCTTGGAAAAAAAAGTCTAAAATTTTTTTCAAAATGCTCCCTCCCTTTCATTTTTCATCCAAAGTAGCTGCTTAACGAACTTTTGACCTGTCTTTTTGGCCCCTCAAAATGTGTGGCAAAGAACAATTCAATCCGATCATTCTTTTGAAAGTTATCGAGAACACAGACTACAGACAGGCACATTCGTAAAAATCATTTTTTCTGACTTAGGGGGTCTCAAGACGTGGAGATTTTATCAAATCCGCGAAAGTCAATTTTCACATAAAACCAATACCTTCTCATTCAGAATGAGAATGTAAAAATTTTCTTTGATCCTAATAGTGATCAATAATAAAATTATTAAAAGGATGGTATAAAGACTACGAAAGAAGTTGTTTTGGACCTCAACTCTGTTTGACACATTTATTATAATCAGTTCCCAATGTTTCAAGACATACATTAGGAGTACGGTTGTTTTCACAAAGAAATTGAAGTCCTATTTGGAAACAATCATATCCCTGATGAGAACAGTGTGTTCTTGAAACATTGGGACTTGATTAATAATAAAATTGTCAAACAGAGTTGAGCTTCAAAACAACTTCTCTTGTTGTCTTTTTACCTTCCCTTTCATTAATATTGACTCTCGGACGATAAAGGACTCTTGATTAATAATGCATTTTTTTCAAGTAAAAAAAAAAGAACAATTTTATAACCACGAAATTTGTGCAGGAATTTCTTTCAAATGATGCTCATCTAACCGAATGAAACTAAATTGATTAGAATTCAAAGAAATTGAACTGTATTTCACAGAATGCAATAGAACTTAACGGAATTAAATGGATGTGAGCAGAGGTAAAGAAAGCTTGTCGATCATCTAGCCCACTAGAACGATCATTTATTCAGTAAATTCATGTTTACAAATAAATATAACAACTTTTTATCAACTCTCACATTCTACCAACGCTAGTCAATTTCAATAAAATTCCTTTAGGATATGAAGCTTCCAGAAAATGTTGAATTACAGATGTACACACTACATCAAATTTCTATCCATATAAGATAACTCTCATTTTCTGAATTAGTCGTTTATAGTAAGTAGTAGTTTTATTCATTACGATTTCAGTCTAAATATTTCATTGAAACGAGATGCCTTATACGTTACCTGTATGGCTTACGTAACTGTATCATATTTCTCAAGTTCCGGACTCCTTGGAACTATTTATGAAACCCCAGCTACACGATCGTAATAGAAAATCAGAATAGTAATTTTAATATCCTAAGCATCGACACCTTCAGTAATTTCATCAGAATGCTCATCTGTATCAGCAACAATTAAAAGACTGACTCAGGAATCACTTTCTGAGAATTTCGATGTGACTACCATAGTGCATGGAGTCAAACACTACGTGTAGACAAACCAATAAAAAAATAAATGCTGATAATATGAAGAAGAGTCTGCAAAAGCATCTAGGATCTTATTACATTTCCTACCACATTTTTTATGGGAACCGAATTCGAGAGTACTTTGATCTATTAACGTAATTGTTGAATTAGTTTATTTCCATTTATTTCTCTCTCAATAAATTTCAGTACCTAATTAAAATTTGGAATGATAATTTTAATGATTTCGAATAACAATCTGAAGTGTCCAAATAAAAAATGCATCAGGATTTTGATAAATATCATAATTTAGCAGCAGCTTATCAATGAAAAATAGGAAGATATGTGTAGCTATTTACGTAATAATGTGTAACATTTGATACCTAAACTATTACTTCCGGTTTTTAAGGGAATTGAAATCTAATTGACTTTCCCGGGGAAAAGCTGTTCAAAGAAAAATTGAGCAAATGCCGCGATTCGACCGTGAACTTGTTCTTTTCCACGAAACCAGAACCGCACACCGCAAATCGTTTCGTTCGACCGGAACTAATCGCTCATAGCAAATCTTCGCGCCGATGGTATCGATCGTGACTCTAATGGATGATGTGGAACCTTTTCATCTATATGGGGTTGGAGAAAAACAATCTGAGAGTTCAAAAAATTATTTTTTTCCCGTAACTGGATGTTTCATAAATTATTAAATAAAACGAACAAAATATAAAAGATAAAGGTAAATCTTAACAATTTAACAAACCAAGGCAAATCATACAATTTCATGCGCTCAGAAAAATGGGGGAAACTGCAAAAAATCGGAGCAAAAAGTCGGGAGTAGTAACTACACGGTCTGGGAAAATAGCTCCAGAATTCGAGGCCGACTTCCACACAAGGATGCAGTATCTAACTATCTACTACTTGCTGCCTTCTTACGTAAAAGTATATATTAAGGGTTATTCTACGCTAGGAATTAATTAACACGTACTTTTTCTTTTTACTACACAAAATATTTTTGAGGCTATACATTTAAGATTTGAGTGCTCAAAGTTACAGAAAACAAAAATAGCGTAAAACCAGTGGCAGCCAGGGATTGGCGGTAACGGTCACTAATTTGCACTTTATCCAAATTATCGCAACTTTGCCCATTACTGCCATTATTTTCCTAAATTAAAACGTTAATCTTATAGGAGTAACATTTTATTTAAGAAAATATTCGCATTTTTAAGGTTCCATTGAGTTTTCCCTTATCAAATGACATGATAAATTTCGAGTGCCATGCGCGAGATCTAAATATTGGCCGATTTCGACTTTTTTATTACATTCTCATTCTGAATGAGAAAGTATTGGATTTATGCGAAAATTGACATTTGCGGATTTGATGAGATCTCCATGTTTTGAGACCCCCTTATTCAGAAAAAAGATTTTAACGAAGGTGTCTGTCTGTAGTCTGTATTCTGTTTACTCGATAACTTTCGAAAGAATGATCATATAGGATTGTGTTTTGGCAAACTTTTTTAAAACCGGAAAAGAAAGGAAGAGTTTCATAACCAGCTATTTTGGATGAAAAATCAAAGAAGAGGAGCATTTTGGAATTTTTTTGGACTTTTTTTCCAAGAATCAAAAATTGTAAGTACAATTTCTTGTAGCACTTAAAAAGTGAAACAATCTATCCTTATAATTTTTTTCGATAAAAACGAAATTGTCAGAGTTATGGTATTTTCAAAATTCAAAAATATAAAAGAAAATGATAGTTTTTAGCCGAATAATGCAAGATTGAGAAAAAGTCAGAAGGAAAAAAGGTTTCTTCTTGGGAGCCCTACAAGATCGTGAACATAACTTTTTGAATTTTCTAAAAAAATCGAAAATTTCCATTTCGATCGCATAAAAGATAATGAGAAATAATCTGTGAACTCGATAACTTTCGGAGGAATGATCATATTCGATCAAAAGTCGAGTTCGTTAACCAGCAATTTTGGATCAATAATAAAAGAGGTGGAGCGTTTTCAAAATTTTTCTGGACTTTTTTTCCAAGCCTCAAAAATTGTAGGTACGGTTTCTTATAGAAGGTAAAAAGTGAAAGAATTTATCCCAACGATTTTTTTTTGGATAAAAATAAAATTTTAGAATTATGGAATTTTAAAAATTCAAAAATATAAACGAAAATAGGAATTTTTAGCCAAACAACGCCAAATATGAAAAAAGGTTGGAGAAAAAATGTTTCTTTTTGGGAGCCCTCCAGGATGATCTTTACAGCTTTTCGAATTTTCTGAAAAAATCGAGAATTTAAATTTTGATGGCACAAAAAATAATGAAAAATAGAAATTTTCATTTTTTGGTCAAACTATGCAAGGTACGGGAAATTATAAAGGAACTAAAATTGTGCTCCAAAAAAAGATCTACAAATTTGGTGAAATGAACTTTTTGATAGGACAAGTAGTTTTTGCTTCATTCATAAAAAAGCACATACAGAATGTAAAAAAAGGACTTGTGGACAATTGACACAAGCTTAAGAAAAATTAAATCGACAGAAGTTCTTTAGCAGGAAAACATCTCTAAATGTGTTATCAATTTCTTTGACAGGATATGTATTTTTTATTTCAATCAAGAAAAAATACTATAAGAATGAAATAATAAAATTTTTGAAAAAATGACTAATGCTAACACATAAGATTGATAGAGAAAAGTTGTTGACCCGAAAAATATCTGTGAATTTGTTTTAAGTGTTCCCATTTGATGCGTAGTTTTTGTTTCAATCGTAAAGAATAAAAAATTAATTTCTAGAGAAACTACACAACATGTGAAAAAAAGTAGTCAACAAAACTTAAAAAAGGAAAACTTAAAGCCGAAGGAGCTTCAACAAAAGAGAATTCACACTCATCAAATTAAAGTAGTCGACATTTCGCTTTTGAGTTTGACAAATTTCTATACAACTGTAGGGAGGTACAAAGGCCAAGCGAGGTAAATTCATAACCGAGCACGGAGCGCGAGGTGAGGCTTCCATTGAGCGCGAAGCGCGAGATCCGAAAGAAGCGCGCCCTAGGCGCCCTCAAACTTGAGAGCGAAGCGAGCCGCGCGCGATGAGAATAACCTGCGTAGCGGGCAGATTTTTGTTTGTTTTAATCGTGACAACGCTTCTTAAACAATTAAAAATTCAATTTTCTAACCAAACTGTGCGAGATGTAAATATCAGTGGCGGGTATTGTAATGAGAATGTGTACCTTAAGGCCAGTAGAGCCTTAAATAAAATTGATAGAGGAAAAAGGTCATCAACAATTAAAAAAAATTCAATAATCTTCATAGAAGTAGAGGTTTCTAGCAGTTTTGCAATATTTCTAACTCTGTCTATGCATTACACTTTAAACTGAATAGCGCATTCACATTTCGAAGTTTCATGCAATGGAAATTACTCTCTTACACAACTTTCATGGATTTCTGAGTATGTATTTGAATTAATCCTTCTGCTCTCACTTAATTTTTAGGGTTTCGTAGCCCATCAGGCAGAAATCTTTAGTTTTTCTTTTTTTGATATTAAAATAATTTATAACCCAAAAATAGGAACATCCTAATGACTGGGTTTAAGATATGTCAGAATATTATTCTAGGTTTGTTCCGATGAAACTTGAATTTATAATTTCTTAGGAAATCTATGGTTATGCACGCAAGTTATAGAATAATGTGTCTGGTACAAAACTACTGTTAGAGCTTCTTTGAAGTATTCTTCCAAGTCTGGTAAATTAGGTGTTGTACATTGAGTCATGCATAGATTATGTATTAAAGATTGTTCTATAATACTGTTTTCTCAGTTTTCCCGCACATCTTGTTTCATAATTATGAACATTGGATCCAATTTCAATGTTATTGTCTGCCTTTATAAGATCGTTTGCCACCTCAAACATCAGTTTTGATCCATCTATAAGTTTTTTAAAAATTTTTTTCCGGGAGGAGGTATTGTGGGTAGTATAGTGGAAAGAGAGGGGTAAGTAAGAGATAGAGAAGTATTCGAATGACTAAATAAGAAAACCAGTGAGAGGTTGTTTTGGTAGACTGAACACTCTTCTCTTCAATTTTGTATTGATATATATTTTTCTCGGCTGACTACATGAAATGCGCTAGGCAAT
>WSXT02139788.1:0-10505 GCA_011762715.2 Neuroterus valhalla
CAACAGACAGACAGACACAAACGTAAGAACTATTTTTTCGGAATCAGGAGGTCTCAAAACGTGGACATTTCATAAATCTCGCGAAAGGCAATTTTCACATAAAACCAATACCTTCTCATTATGATGAGAATGTAAAAACCCGCCAAATTACAGGATATATGTTGCTTTTTAAGTTTACCTCTAGAATGACTCTCGCGGTCAACTGAAAAATGAAAATACCTTATATTTCTGTAGTTTAAAAAATTTTTCGTGTCTGCTTTGTGTTTTTCACTTTTAGCGTTTGTTTGCACAAGTCTTTTGGTGAATCATTTTCAATTATACAAAACTATTTTTATGATAACAGTATATTACTATAATTAAGTCTTGAATTACATTATTTTTTTTTTTTCAAACAAATTTTAGTGAGCCAGTAATTGCATTCCTATGTACACTTTTCAATCGGCAAAATTGAAAGGTCCCATATAGCTTAAAATTAAGGTCTTGGAATCAGATATTCGTAAAAAAATTCAGCGAGAAAGAACATGGCGTTTTTGAGAAAATCGAATTTGAAGTTTTCATAAAAATAGCGATTTCTAGGTTAATTTCAATTATTTTTCAAAATGGTCAAGTCAAATTGAAAGAGAACCTAATACTTCATCAAGCAACACAAAGCAGCCACAAAGAATCTTAAAAGCTACAGGAATATCAGGTATTTTTATTTTTCAGTTGACCGCGAGAGTCATTTCAGAGGTTAACTTGAAAAGCAACATGAATCCTGTAATTTTGGTCCAATCGAAAAATGAATAAATACGTGTCCCCTGCTTTGCCCTCAGAAAAACATATTTCAATTTGGAGACGATCGGTGACATGAGTGTCGCCAACCTGCATGATTTCAAATGAAATCAGTCCTAGAAAATGTTCTGCACGGTGCTTACTGGTGCTCGTTAATTCATGTACTAACGTATGAGGGAAAACGCGCCGACAAGTGCAAGCACACTTATGGCTCGTGAATTCTTACATTGAATTTTTCTTCAATGTTCAATTTCTTCTATTTTCACACATTCCAAGTATACTGCCCCCTTCTTGTGCATGTGCATTTCAAGAAGATACAATAAACATTTAACGAGCAAAGCCTGATTAACGATTGTAGTAGATTGAGCTACCCCCCGTCATGACAAATAATCTTGGAGTAAGCATAAGTGAGACCTTATGTCGCTGTTAGAATCTATGCCGCCTGCCATGAATTAGTATATTACACTGTTCGTTTATTAATTATCGATCAAACAAATTTCTAATCCATAGCATATGGCAAACTTCAGGGTCGTCATGAATATTGAGTATCGGTGCGCGCCAGGATGTTTTTGCTCCTGGTGGTACAGAGGGCGCGAGTGTAGTTCTATCAATGCTTAAAGTTAGACTTTCTGCCTTACAATTGACGCCGGAGGAACGTACTTTCAACCGAGGTATGAAGGAAAAATAATTATCTCGATTGATTGATTTTTTTTAATCAAAAATTATAATTTCTGATGTGAGTAATAATGAAGCTTTCTTAACTTTAAAAAATGGTACAGAATACAAGCGTAATTAAGGATCATCCCGTAACTAGAAGAAAGAGGCATTGAGAAAATCTTGTCAATCGGTCGTTTGAATTCTGCATCGCTTCCATGCGTACTGAGCTAACTAAGCCGTCTTTACCTGGAGAGCATTTCATTAGGGGATCAAGCCAACATTCCGTTGGAGGAAGACATTCATTGCGTATCAATTCTAAGTCACCAATTTGAAGGTTATATGAGGTAGCTCGCTGACGTACACATGTCACACAATCGTTTATCAATTCTACAATAAGCGTACGGGTTCCCAAAAAACGATGAGCCTTGGCGTAGTGTACATAAGGTAAGCTGTGTACCGTCATTCCGTGACCTAGAATTAGCATATTGAGCAATGAGCTCACTTATTTGATGACCCGGAAAAATAATAGGGTGTTTTTTATTGCGATCGATGGGGGCGTTATGGAGATGTCCTTTCAAACGCGGTACATCAGAGACATCTGCGAATGGGTCTAACATCATGATTCTATTTTATCTTCGCGTTTTAGAGCAAGCCATTTGGGATCAAAATTCTTCCCTGAATATAAAAGACTTAGTATGAGGAAGCTTGATGAATCCCGTCTGGCCTGATTGTCCTTGGTGGAGGCATGATTCGGGATTCGAAATGAGCTGATGAAGTTGAGCTACTGGATTAGAAATAAAAAGTTCACCATGTCAACGGATGCCTGATAAGCCAAGATAAAACCACTGAACCATATATGCGACAGTAGAGTGGGATATGTTTAGAACTCATTGTTGGATTAGAAAAGTGCAAATGTCCTAGCCAATAATTTAGCTCCGCATAATTCAAGTCTAGGTATGAACACCAGGAGAATATGAGCCAACTTACATTAGATATTAAGTAGAGCTACTTGTGCAGTTCCATCCTCCTAAAGATACGGAGATACCCGACTACTGCCTAGGTTCTGCTCGAAGCTTCAGGAAAGCCATGCAGTTCGCAACCTAAAACGTCACAGCTTTGCCAAGTCCACCGCGGTTTCTTGGCGGCCTTAAGTTGAGTAAGACTCTTTTAGTATTTGGATCAATGATCCTCTGAATCGGTGAGAAACGGCTTATACCACTAGAGTTTTTGAAAACACGGCTGTTGCATTGAGTAATTATCAACTATTGTTACCGGAGAAAACCAGCTCAGGAGATCATGTGGCATTGCTATAAGAGAAAAAATTACATGCTTAGTCGGAGATTCTATAGTTCAGGACTCTATTTGGAATTAAAGAATATCGCACCCTCCCCAAGACTTATTTGGCTCTGATCAAAGAACTATCAATATCCATTAGATGGTTACGCAAACTAATAAGCAGTCGCGAACAATTGTCCAGGGATGGTCTCAAAGTAAAAACCCCCAAGCTAAGGCGTAAACAACCGTGCTGAAAGCTGAATGGCACTTGGGTGTGGTGTCCTTTACGGTGTCTCCAGGATACCAGGTGATCTTCTGGAGTATGCAGCCTTACTCTTGCATGCGTGGCTCTGCGAGGGTGGAAAATCCCTCCCCTAGCTACCCGTGGGAATAATCATGGAAACACAAAACCTGAATCCAATTATAAATGCAGTTCAAAATGATCGGACGCGCAGAGCACCCGACGATGATTCGGCCAGTATTGCCGAACATTCCAGAGTTCGCGGTGCTGAATTAGATGGAAACACGATGATGAACCGGCGCGGCAATCGGCGTTTTTTATGGACGGATCAACTTGATACTGACCTGCTTAGCTGCTACGATGCCAGTACTGTCCCTAACCGCAGAGGTTGCATTGCGCGCCTGCACACTCGGTGGTGCCAGAAACACCCAGAGCTCTCGCACCTTTCACAGCAAGTGTTACGAAACTGAGCCGTTAACCTTTCGCAAACAAGAGATGTACGCAGAACGCTTCCTCGACCACTGTAAGAAGAAGCCGCAGACGAAAATCAGGAAGGATTCCGAGCTCTAGACCATCACTTGTTTAGTTCATGATGCAGCGAGAGCTTTGGCGGATTGTGCCCTTTACGACAAGGGTCCGAAAGATCGCTCATTGAATGAGGATTCATCATCGCGCTTCTTGAGCGATCCTCAGGTTTTTGTCAAAAACCGACCAAAGTCCAAAGAAGTCGTGACATTTTGGAGGAAAATTTACGAAGCATAATATCAACTGAATGAAGATACTGAGAACATCATACGTTTCACGGAGCTGTGCAATAACTTCATAATATCCGAGAGGGAATGCCCACCATTCACTGATAAGGAGGTAAAGAAAGTAATAAGGGGCTTAGAGAATTTCTCCGCTGCTGGTCAAGATTGTATTAAGAACTTTTGGTGGAAGAAGTTAACTTTTACACACCAATATCTGGCCCGCATCTTTACCTCATATTTAAGTCGGAGATCCCTGTAACGCAGTGGCTGGCGTTAGGACGAACTGTACTCCTACCGAAGAAAGGCGACTTGTCCAACCCAGAAAACTACAGGCCAATAAATTGTCTGAACACATTGTATAAGATCTTTACATCTATTCTGAATGACAAGGATTGTTCGAATGATTGGACCTGTGTGGAGTGAGATTTGCGAACAACGAGGATCAAACAGAGGCATAGCAGGCTATCGGGGAAACCTGCTAATCGACAGGAGTGTCTGCAAAGATGCTGCAAACCACAAGCGCAGTCAGTCGATGACCTGGATTGATTACCAGAAAGCTTTTTATTCAACTCCCCATAGAATTATCATCTGTCTGTTGAAAAGCTTGAAGATTCATTCAAATATACTAGGATGCATCGAGAGAATAATGCCCCTTTGAAAGATCAGATTTACTATTACTTCTGGAGAACATCTTGTGACTACCATCAGTGTCACTTTCCTGAGAGGTGTTTTTCAGGGTGACGCAATGAGCCCTCTTCTCTCCTGCATCCCACTATTGCCACTATCTCTTGCACTCCGTGATTCTCATGGGTACCTCTGTGGCGAAACTAATATTTGTGAGCATAAGATCACTCATATATTTTATATGGATGACTTCAAGATCTATGCGTATGAAAGAGAACACCTGAAGATGCTCCAAGTATTGTCAGGAGGCAGACACGAAAAATTGATATGGACTTTGGATCGAATAAGTGTGCCAAGATTCACTTGAAACGTGAACGAATAGCAGGTATAGGAAAGGACCCTGAGCTTATGGACAGAAGTTCTATCAGACACCTCAGCGCTGGAGAGACCTACAAATACCTAGGCGTCCCTGAAAACCGCATTCAGGATATGACATCAGCAAAGAAGGTTCTCCAGAGCAGATACAATCACCTGCTCCGAAGGATTTGGTCGTCAAACCTATCGTCGTTGAACAAGATATCTACGACTAACATGCTTGCCGTCCTAGTTCTACTCTATTCGTTTGGGGTGGTTCCATAGACGAAGAAAGAGCTCAGGGCCCTTGATATCACTACGCGCAAGATGATGCATATGAAGAAAAGCTTGCACATCAACTCGTCCGTTCCGCGCTTATACATCGAACGCCGTAAAGGCGGACGCGGACTTCTCAATCTTCAATGTCTATACAACCGAATTATCTTGAGTACTGTTTATATCACCATGAACGGTAGAGATCCTCTCCTGGCAATGGTCGGAAATCACGAAATAAGTTGGGAAGGAGCGTTCCTTTACAAAGCCGCGGAGCGGGCAGCTGGAACTCTTGGCCTAAACCTCAACATCAGGAGTGAGGACAGTGCATTACTCCATTAAGATTTCTCACTTCTAAAAGCACAGGTGAAGAAAGCGGAGGCCAAAAACTTCCTAAAACAACATGAAGAAAACGTGCTGCACGGAAACTTTTACAAAACTGTAAAAGATCAATCCTTGTCACATGAGTCAACGTTTGCTTTCCTCAAATCATCTGGTCTCGATCTAGGAACAGAGAGTTTTTTTTCCGCGTGTCAGGACAGCATGATTTTCACCTAAGCATGCCGTAGAAGCATATTACTTCAAGATGTTTCCAGCGATAGGTACAGGGCGTATCTTGAACTCCCTGAGCACCTATGGCATATACAATCGAATTGACCTCTTCTCGCAGGAACGACGTGTATAGGGCTGCCCTAAGTCTTGTTTACTTGCGGTCACCAAACAAAAAATGTATAGCAATGGTCCATTACGACCTTTCTGGGAAAAGAGGAGAAAGTGTTGAAAGATCAGAAAATGTAAAGAGGATGGGAAGCCTTATAGGTCATAAAAGAGGATTGAGGGCATAATAAGGCAAAAATACGAAGAAAGTACGTAAGTGGTAGATGAAAAAGTGAGGATAAGGGGATGAGCGGTTAGCAAAAAAATGGATTGTCAATATGAGCGAGAGAAGAAGGAATTTCCCTAAAGTGTGACGAGAAGAAGAGATGAATAGGAGAAGAGATATAATAGAGGAGTAGTGCTCATGGGAAGGTAGAGGAATTTGGAGGAAGAGAAGTATAGAGCGACAGGCAAAGACGGGTTAAAAGAAAGAGAAGAGAGAGTCATCTAAGAAGAACCTAAAAAGTATAAAGGGAAATTGGAAATGGGCACCAAAAGAAGGACACAGATATCAAGAAATAGGCAAAAGGAAAATAGAAAGGAAAGTAGAAGAGAAGAAATAAATTGATCAAATCAAGGTACGAAGGAAAGAGGAGGGCTGAGAAAGAGAGAAGGGAGGAGGAAGGTAAGGAAGCTGGTACATGAAACGGAGAAGAAGTATTAGGTAAAACGGGATAAGGGGAAGCAGAGAATGAATAAATATTGATAGAATAGTGTGCGGAACAGTGTGGAGTAGGTATATGTTATAAGAGATGAGAAAACGGGGAAGAACAGGGCGAAGGGTATAGGTGATGAGAGGGGGATGAGGATGAGGGTTTTCAATGTGGATGAATATAGGTGAGAATTGAGAGCCAAGTAAAGGGAAAAGTAGGTTGGAAGATTGAAAGGGACATGGAAAGAAGTATTCAAGAATTTGAAGGATAACAATGGGATTCTCATGCAGTCCAGCGTGAAGCATGGTTTCTATTCCCCCCAAGAATACAAGCAGTTGTGCTTCATCGTAAATCGTCAAAGCTGTACAAAACATTTCTATTTTCCATAGCAAAAAATTTTGGAGCCCCTGCTTTCACTTTTTCTATTATATGACATTTCTTCTTCGAAGACAAAGGCTTATTTTGCTTCTTCTTCAAGATTTTTGCTAAGCATCGTCGAAACACACGTGACACGCACTGCGACAAAAACTGACCGCCAAGCTACTGTGTATTTTCTTGGTTCTACAGCGCTCAAATGTGCTGTGCTTGCAGCTTTTTTCAGAATCTTGCAATAATGAGTTTGCCTACGAAGCCCTGCTTGGTCATGTCAGCCAGTCATGTGACCCGCTTCAAGAATCGATTAGTCCTCGCACTATTACAATATATATTTTCATGATTCATTCCGGCAATTATGAAAAAAATCAACATCAAACGTTAATTTCTAAATATAAATATATCTTCAAAATGCATGAAATAACATAGAAACTAATTCCAGGTCCGAAATAAATCGATCTTGTTTTGTTGATTTCATACCTTTTCTGCCCTTTCCTCTTCATTCCTATTGTCAAAATGGTATTTATTTTCTTCTTTCTTCAAATTCAGATTATTATCTTCCCATTCTGATCAGAAATGATACTGCATCTGAAATATACAATGTTGAAGACTGAGAACTGACAATGTCTTTGCTTCGTTCCTTCGCATTATTAGAACCGTGACTATCATCTCGATGCCGACCTCTAATCATACGCTGAATTTACAACCTATGTGCCAGGACCAAAGAGAGCCAATATAGCCCCTGAAGTGTAGAGATGGGTCCTACGGTTGCTTATGTTGCACTATAATTACTGCGGCATTACTCAAGCGTTGTGTAAAGGTGGCTCGCTGCCATTCGGGGAGCTTGAAAACAATTTCTGTTAACCTTTCAGAGAAAAAGCCCCTTGTATGCTTGTAATATCATCAAGTGGATTTCTAAAGCTGATAGCTAAGTCTTCAAATAAATAGTTATTTGAAACACAGGTGGGGTTTTACACTATCAGAAATATTTGTTTCTAATTATACATTTGTTCGTTTTATATAATGTACTGATCTAAATTCAGAACAGAATTTTATTCTCAGATTCCCGTTTCAGTCATCTTAATTAGCTCTTAGAGAAAATTCCGTCTTACCTTCCGCAAACCAAAAATCTACTGCACTGACCCAAAAGACTGATCAAATCTTTGAAGTATTTTCTCGATGGTAAGACCATATGGGAATTTCTGAATTAAGAAATGAAATACGATTTCATGTGGAGAAAGGACAGTTATCCAACTACACTGGGATCCGAATAAGGAGAAAGGGTTCGATGGACCCCTCCGTAACTCGGTTGGGAGAGCACTCGTCCGGTAAACGAATGGTTTCAGATTCAGATCTCAGCAGGATTGAAAGGCGTTCCTTTTTTGCAGAAAATTATATTTGATTCCTAAATTTAAAAAATGTGTATTGAGAAGATTGAGTTTATTTTATTACTTTCTGCGGTTTCTCTTATAGGCAAAAAAATTGCTTCAAATGAAAATTTCAAATGAGGCAAATGAACAGTTTCAGAGTGACATTAATAACAAATTCATGGCAAAACCCAAATAATAAGTAAGGTTATTCTTGTTGCAGCGGTCTTCGAAGTCGATTCTGGATCATAATGAATGTTCATCGAATAAACGATTTATTGCGGGACGTGATGAATTTTCGAATCAAAATAATATTTTTCAAATTGAAGTGCTAATGAACACTCCTTTAGATGGTTGAGGGATAGAGACGGTAGATAGGTGGAATGGTCTATGAAGATTATGGAGAGCAATTCATGAGTATGGCAGAATTGGAGAGGGAGGGGTAGAGAAAGACGAAGATTAAGAGAAAAGAAAAAAGTGGTTGGGAGTTGGTTGTCCAGTGTTGAAGAAGCCTATCATGAAGGGTTCAGTTGAGAATGCAGGCAAGAAGTTAAAGTTAAGAAAGTGGAAGTAGCCAGGTTTCAAGAGTAGTATTGATCAAGGGCAGGAGATGTACGATTAGAGGGGTTATATTTCAAGATGGGTTGAGTGATAAAGGGGTGGATATAATAGGAGAAAGTGAAAGGAAATTATAATTTATAGGATGAAGGAAAAGAAGGTGCACTAAGATGGGATATACATGGCAAAGAGTGGCGTGCGATATGTTATATTTACTTAGATGGGGAGTATTCAAAAAAGGGATGTTAAAGGCACGCGATATGTTTGGAAAAAGTATGTCAGATAACTATTTGTAAAAAATGAAACATTTTCCTCAAATCGAAAGAGTAATTATTTTTGGTAGCTTTTATACACAACTTATAATTGTAAACAATAGATTTGCCTCTCGAATAATTTACTTGGGAAATTTTTTTGGAAGTTCATCTGATTTTTATCACTTTTGAAGTTTTATTCCGAATTTGAGTCCAAATTTGCATTTCTCGATATCTTCTAGTAACTCCTTATTACGCAAATTTTGAAAATCACAGTTCCTGAAAATTGTAACGTATGTATATCTATTATTTAGTTGGAAATGGAATTTCCCGAAACCTCTCCAATTTTGAAAAGAGATGTACAGATATAGATCAATGAATAATGTTAATACTTTCTCAACATCAAAAACTTGTATCGTAATTAATTTGCTGAAAATGATATGCATCATTTTACTGATTCTCAGTCACTTTTCACGTCATCTGACTAAAAAAAAGATGTCAAAACCTCTGAATATTGTGTAAATATAATCCAACTGATTTATAGAAGCAGAAGTTAGTTACCCATCATAGTGAATTTCAAGTATCTAAAAATAGTTTCGGGAAATAAATGCTTCAAACAAAATTTTGATTAGATTGAAATTGCAGATAAATATATCACTTTTATCTTCATATTTTGTCATTTACAAAATAGAAAGAAAATTAAGATTAACAGATATTCATGTAGAAACTTACTTATTGAACTTACTTATTGGAAACTTACTTATCATCATGTGAAAATGTTCCTTATTTTATCTCAGAAAGAACAGTTTTTGATGAGATTTTTTTAAATGACAGAGATGAAAAAATGCAATATATTTGTTTACACTCTCTCCTTTTTACGGGTTTCAAAGTCATTACATAACACAGCTCCTCTACATTTAATGACCTCTCCCTTACATAATCACTCCAGAGTGCGAGACGAGAATCGAACCCACAATCAGACGGAGTGGGTTTATAGCTTATGCCTTAGCTCCCACGACCATCTAACTACCCCTATGAAAGAATGCAATAAATAAAACGAACGAATTCGCCTCACAGCGGAATTTAACATCGAATTTATAAATTTGAACATTTTGAAATTCCGTGTCTTTTTTATGGTAGTGTAGAGCGTTGAAACAAGAATTAAGAAAAGTCCGGCATAAATATTTCTAATACTAACAAATTACAAAAAGAGCAAGAGAAAAAGGTTCCAATTCTGTTTTCCTCCGGCTTAGGACTAAATCAGAATTATCTTGATAGAATAAGGACTATGGCTTGATTGGATTGAAATCAAGTGAAAGACCTGAAAAAACTTGATTTAAAAAGTATTATTTTTAGAATCAATTAGAAGCGGCCCTGGAGGCCAGATAATAATGCCCCAATGCCACTCGATCCCTTCGTCCTGTTAAAACGATTTGTCTTGGGTAACAGCGCCATGAAATAATTAATTGCTATTTTGGGTGCGGACTAACTTATAAATTGCGAATACGTATGCCTTTAGCGTCAGCGGGACAGGAACGTGATTCAAATTTTATAAATGATAAGAAGTTATTTCCTAGAAGCTCAAGATTTGGTATTCTGTTTGAATCTATTTCAATATAGAATTAGAATGAGGAATAAAGAAACTATTCCATATTCCAGAGCAATGACATTCATATTTTTCTAAATACATTTTTACATTCTCA
>WSXT02139799.1:0-24568 GCA_011762715.2 Neuroterus valhalla
AAAAGATTTGGTAGAACTAGGATATGATTATAATGAGTGGATGGATGATGCACAGGATAGAGACGCGTGGCGGTCTCACGTAGATGAGGCAATGAACTTTCGAGTTCCAAATGCTGATAAATAATAATCATAATAGCCAGTCACAGGGGTGCCTTCTCGCCCTCCACGAGACTTTGGAGTAGGGGTAGGTATGTGACCTACATTATTCATATAAGCAGTCTCAGTGGAGCCTTCTCGCCCCTCTCCCTATTACTAGACACAGGGGTGCCTTCTAGCCCCCCCCCCTCCACGAGAATTGGGAAAAGGTAGAGCTCTGTGTCCTACATTATTTCTATAACCAGTCTCTGTGATGCCTCCTCCCCCTCTAGGAGACTTTGGAAAAGGGGGAGGTATGTGAACTACAATATTTCTATAACCAGTCACAGGGGTGCCTCCAGCCCCTACGAGGCCTGTCTATGCGGTAATGAATAGCAGAGGAAAAGTTTACGGATGGATGTGTCAATAATTTTCTCGGAAACTATAACTCGCAGTGAAAAATGCATGGAACAAAAAATTTTTATTTTGATGAGAGCCACATTTTTTGTAGGAAAAGTTCTGCAGGATCCTGCTTATTGGCTGGGTTGAACTAAAAAAATCATGATCCGTTTGGGTTTTTCATGGATTTACCATGAAAATCGCCTCAACGATGATTTTCATCATCATATTCGTATGCAGCCCATCAAGATACATGAGGATGCGGAGCTGGAATAAAATCTGAAAACTCCTCCAGAGCTTGTCGTCACAATAATGATCAGTAAAGGAAGAGCTATCGGAGAGATATATCATTATTTCCTACGAAAACTATGTTTCCTGGAAACAAATTTCAAGGAATAAAAATTTTGTATCTTCATAAGATCTACAACATTTGACTAAAAAATTGTGCACATTGGCTGAGATAAACTAAAGAAAACAATCATCTTCACGGGTTTTTAATGGTTTCACCATGAAAATCGCCTAGTCGCCAATTTTCAGTTTCATATTCGTAATCAGCGCGTCAATATACATAAGTATGCGGAGTTTAAATAAAATCAGTCAATCCCGCTATTTGTTACTGCCCCTCCCCCCCTTTCCTGCCTGTTCTCATATTCAATAGGGAAGGGCGTTCGAGTTTTAACCAATCCCTCCTTTTTTCCATAATCTTTGTTCTATGATTATTGAATCATTTGTGATTGAACAGTTATTTCCTCCCTCCTTCTAAATAGAAAAGGAGGTACGACTTGTAACCAATAACTTTTTTTTTACCAATCCTCTTTCGGTATTGGTCAGTGTCTGTTCTCTCCCCCCCCCCCGCCCCCCTCCGACCCATATTAGAGATGAGGTACGAGTTGACATCAATGACTGTTCCATGATTGTCCACTATACTGTGCACTTGCCTTTTCAAATTGAAAAGCAAATTCGAGTTGTTACGAATCACTATTTTGTGACCAATCATTCTTGCATTATTGGTCACTATACCGTGACTCCCGCCCCCACGAAACTCCCACAATGAATCTTCATATCCTTATAAGGGAGATATATGAAGAGCGTTATCCACCAATCATTGAAAGAAGTTTGTTGACTTTTTTGGGGAAAAAATTGAAGAAATAATATATTATGCACCTAGGGGGCAAAGAGAGACTTTTTTGACGAGTGAATGTTTTCAGTATAAGTCGAAAAAGTCCCTCTCCCACTTGGCGCATACGATATTTTTTATAACAAATGGGTGATGTCAGACATTTCTCGAAATATAGTCATGGTTTTAGCCAATATTGGTGTTTGATAAAAGGTAGCATGATCGCAAAGAAGTTCAGAATTCGATTGAAAATTTTCTATAAATTTACGGAAATTTATGGAAATTTTCGGTCATTTATGGTAATTTCACAGGAAAATATGGTGACTTACTATAAATCACCCAAAATTCAATTTTTAAATTTTCCATAATTTTCCGGAAATTCATGTTAATTTTTGGTCATTTACGGTAATTTTACAGGAAAATATGCTAACTACTTTTTTACTCCCCATAAATTACCGTAAAATTCTATTATTTGCAAAAATTTCCTCAAAGTTTTTACGGTGAGTGGGATGATTATCGTAAAATGAAAGCCCATAGATGTACAATTTTCATTATATAACTTTGATGTCACTTTTCACTCCCTAGGGAGTGAAAATTAGAGTTTTAGCCCCGCTTCATAGGCATCGAAAAGGCCTGAAATCATGCATGTGTTATAAAAAATATTTTATCGTTCTAATTTCACATTTTAATACCTCTTATTTTCTTTACTATCCAATAATTAGTTCCAGCGGTTTCACCAGTTCTACAGTATTATCATTGCACTAAATTTAATCAAAATTGAAGAGATCCTGTTATTCCTGATGTGTACTGGCTCACAAATACACATTGGGCAAGTGAGATGGAACTTTGAAAGTTATGGCAGACGATTATTTATTCACTTTTATATGTACAATCTGCATCATGAAATTAGGATGCATCGCCTTTCTCTGCCTTGTCGAAGCAAGAACATATATCACTAGTCTATCCATTATATTGACAGACAGGCACTGCTACCCAGCAGACATTTTCTTACCACTTTATACGCGTTTTCGTATAAGCTATGAAGCAGGTATACACGATGTGCATGATAATGATATGGCCACGTGCTTTCACGGTTGTCGCATTATTTTGTTTGGAGCATTAATACTATGATGTGCGTCGAAAAAACCATTAGCGGACGTTTCCGTTGTGGTGCGAGCCCTCCTTCATTCTTTGGCCTTGACGTTTCATTAGTAATTCTGGTAAGTGTGCTTTTGAACACGTTAGAACAAGTAAGACACGTGTCCAATTTTTCAATCCCTTTGCTATATGATTATTCACATTCGAGTCGCCGAGATAAGATGTGAATAAATCATTCAAATCTCATCATTTTCTAAATTATTATAGATGACTATCATCTTAATTTATTACTCTAGAGACACGGTGCTTTGTGGTGAATTATTCGTGAAGATTTATTATTATATAATTATACTATATACCTACATAGTATTATATTATAATTATCTTGTGATTTATAGGGTTTTCATAAGAAAACGTTATTACAATCAATTTTATATAATGATATATCATTAAAAATTTGAAAAAAAAGAAAATGAATAATAATAAATATGTCAATGATGAATTGAGGTTAAATTAGTTGATCAGCTGTAACAAGGATTTTTATAAGACGTCGCCCAAAGTACAATTTTGACACCTCCATCCATCAGTGGATAAATTAATCTGATATAATACTCCTAGACGGCAAACCGAATTCTTTATTAATGAAAAAAAAGTTCAAATTTACGAACACGAATTCGTAAAAATTCCGTTTTTGTTCATACAGAATTCTTTCTCATTTCATATTATAATCTTAGTATGACCGCGAGAATCAATTTGGAAGCAATTGCAAAAGAATTTGTGCGAACAAATCAAGAACTGTAGCGATATAAAAAAACTATAATTTCTGGATTCACGATTCATTCAAAATGAATAATTTTTCAAGTTCTAGCCTATTCGTGCATAATTCTTTTCCAATCGATTAATTGATAAATGTGACCGTTACTTGAATATAGTATACGCGATGAAATTGAATACATAATGAATGACAACAGTCTTCTTATGTACGTTCACGCGATGCTAATTGTATAGTTTTTCAATTCAGTTTTAAGCAACGCATGAACTAAAATCGGATTTTAACTGAGTAAAATAATTATACCATCGAAGCTTTAAAAATCTGCGCATTGAGTCTCCTTCTGAAACTTGGAATTTATATTTTGATTGTCTTGGATTGGATAAATCGCAATTTATCTATGCTTCTATTTTTTACTGTAACGTTCAATTAGATTGGATTTTTACATTACAAAGGCTCACACAGTTATAACACTAGAAACGTATTCATCACTTATCTAACGTACACAAGCCTTTTCATATACCCCAACTTAACACTACTTCCTGCAACGCAATTCCCTAACCCAGAATATCGCACGCTAGAAATAATAGTCAAAATAGTCCTTATATACTGATCGAAAAAATTCTTACCGCTTGTGAGAAACGACCAGTGCTGGGTTAATTATTCTTGGTGCCCCAAGTCATATTCAATTTTATTACTTTAACTTCGAATATTTTTTTGCAGGTTTCATCTAAATGTTATGTTATTACTATGTCATTGGATTATTGTGAGTCTTTTAATATTGACTTGATTTTGTATTTTTCTCGCTCGCAAAATTGGAATTTCAGAAAATTAATTTCCTTTCCAAACATCAAACTATCAGTCATAAAATATTCTTTTCTATCAAAAAAATCATGTTTTCGAGTTGAAACTCCCACATCATTGTACAAAAGTCAAATTTAGGTTCAGATGTTCAATCTTTTGTTGAAAAATTATATATTTGGGTTGATAATCAAAATTTTTTTCAGACGGTTCGTCTCCTTAATTTGCAAATTCAACAATTTTGTTGAAAATTGATGTATTTTCTTTAAAACTCATATTAATTATCACATTTCAACCGAGTAAAATAACAATATCATCGGAGCAATCAAAAATCTGCGTGAAATGTTTCCTTCTGCAACCTCAAATTCATATTTTGATTGTTTTGAAATTGAAAAATCGCAATTTATCTTGGCTTTTGTTTATTATTGTAACGTTCAGTTAGCGAAGTAACTATTGCAATATAACGATTTTTCATGCGATTCTCAACACCGTGAAATTTTTGTTTTTCTGAATCAAAATTTCTAACGAACAGGTACTACTATAATTATATTTTCACATTCTCATTCTGAATGAGAAGGTATTGCTTTTATGTGAAAATCGTCTTTCGCGGAAGCAATGGAATCTCCACGTTTTGAGATCTCCTGAGTCAGAAATAATATTTTAACGTAGGTGTCTGTCTGTAAAGTTTTCAAAATTTCGCTGAAGCAAGCACTTAAGTATAATTGATATAATACCGAACAGTTGAAAGACCGATGCAAATTCAGCAGATCATTCAAGATCTGTAATCAACAGTATCATGACACTTTTTTATTTTTTACCTTTTTAAAATAATTTTCTATTTCTGGAAAGATTTGTGTTCTCGATTCTTTTAATATTATATGATGTTCAAACCGCTTCATTTTAACGTATTAAAAGTCAATTCTTAGAGCGTCGCTTAGGAGTTTCAAATGAATAATGCGAAATCTCATACAGAATGTCAAAAGATCGAAATAGGAATACTTTGATCAATAACTTTGGAATACTTGATTAAATACCTAAATAAATTGGCATTAATTAATTCTTCATTCGTTTGTCATGGAAATCCAGCTAGAAAAGGATTCGCCGAGAGTTCGTGATTCATTCACTCAAGTTTCTTTATGAATTACTGCGAGCGGTCTTAAAATGTTCAATTTCGAAATACTCTAGAAGCTCATTAGAGATTCTTTGAGAATACTCTTACGAGCTCAGAATAAGTTAGAAATGGATAAATATAATTCTTTTTCTATTTATTATCTGTAATTCACGAATTCAATTACGAAATTCATATTGTACTCTGATTCCAGAACTAATTGAGAGTTATTTTTGAATAGGCTTGCCGTCTGGGACTAATTGATTATTCATAATGACAGTTCATCATGAGTATACTTCCAATTAGAATTCGTTTATTACATAATGAGTAGGTGACAATATATTTATCTACCGAAACTATTTAGCAAAACCTCATCCTGAGAATTCATATCTTGTCCGATTGACCCACGAAAACAGCAGAAATTTCTCAGATTTATAAGAGCTACTTATTTTCACCCCCTTCAGTTACTCGTTTAGGAAACCCGATTTCAATGTACTTGTACATACACGTAAAAAGTAAATTTTTTGCTCTCATACATACATGAAATTATCATTATATTTCAATAAAAATACGTCGAATATAATGTAGTATCATTGCCGAAATAATATATACAAAAACATCAAATCAACATTCTTCGCTAGATCGTAATGACAGGCTATTCGGCTACCTACTTCCAACTAATATTTGAGAAACACGCACCAGTTTGCCAACTTTACGTTTCTGTGATTACAATATGACTGCATTAGAATTATTCAATTAGGGGCAAAAGGATATTTTACTCTTTGCTCTTCAATACTCTTTACTCAAGAAATAATTACTTGTGTGCCGTAAGAAGAAAGTCTCCTTTTCTGTCTGGCTTGGTTGAAAAGCTTGGTCGGAAAGCAATCTCTATTTTGCAACTCCCTTTTGTACGAATCAAAGCTTTTATTATCATAATTGATGACCTTTTTAAATGATGAAGACTAATTGATGAAATGAGAATTTTCCGCCTGCGTTTGAAAATAAATGCGAAATATGAGCGCTAGTGTTTGAACGCTTCCACAAGGTGACTACGTAACTGCCAAACTCGCCAGTGCTTACTACACCTCCTGATCGTCTACTTGGACCTCCTTATTCAGGACCAATATTCGAGGAAGGACATGGACCGTCGAGACAAAAAGAGAAAGTCCAGTGTATTTCTACAAGTTAAGTTTTTTCAATTGAAAAAAGAGAATTTGTGCAAGTTTAAGATTTCCTGACTACATTTGCGCACCCTCCTCGTTTGGTTCCTAAATGTTTAGCTATATTTATGTTGTGTAATGTTTGTTAAACAATAGGGAATGTTTACACGTGAAGAAATGGTAGTTCACATGAGAAACTACGGCAAAATCTAATCAATAAAACTAAAACGAATTTGAACAGAGCAATTCGTGTTTTTCGAACAGCCTTGAATTATCTATACTTGGAATTCGGTATGTGACGTCATGATGTTGTAAGGGTTGCGAAGGTCAGCAGTTATGTAGCCACATAGCGCGCAGTGCAATCACTCACGCAAATATTTTCAATTAATTTTAAATACAGGCGGAAACTGTCATTCCATCAATTATTTTTCATTATCAGAAAAGACTCATCTTTCATAATACAAGAAATTAACTTTTGTACAAAATGGAGTTATACGGTATGAGTGTTTGGATTCAAGTTTTTCATTCATGTTAGAGCCATTTTAGGCCATGTCCGAAATCAGAAAGAAGGGAGACTCCAGTGTAATTCAATTCATTTTGATTTCAAACAGTCCCTTATTATTTGTTCAATTAGAGCAGGGAAACATGAAAAGTGCAAGTCCATTCCTTGTCAGAATGAGTTTCCTTCAATTTTAATACCGCTTGAATTTTAATACCTATTTCAGTGAAAAATTTGAGTTTTTATTTTATTATCTTCAAATTAAGTATTGAATGCATTGTGTGAGGGTAAATTCGGCCTCAGAATTTAGGTCCGCACTATGGCTTCGGGTCTGCTGCAGCAAGGAAAAAGGCAATGCCTGCAGCGGTGCAACAAATTTATTCTTTTCGATTCTAGTAACAACTTTATATCCACAAAAATTAAGCGCTAGCATCTAGGGCGCCAGCCACTAGTCCACAATGTAACTTCTCTATAAACTTGACTTGTGGCAAAATTATTTTAAGTAAACATCGATGTAACCTGATAGATTAAACAACTGTTTCTATGGGATTTCATTTATCCTTAATTGAACTCAGGGAAGGGGGAGGGTTCGCCCAACCACAAATAAAAGGAGGCCATTTTCACAAAAGGCAATATTGTATTTGAACTTAACCTAGCTGACATACACAATCGATATAGTAAAACTTGAGTAAGATTACCGAAACACTAATTCTTACGGCAAGGAAGGAAGAGATAACCTACAGTTCCCACAATATTACCATTTTAAACTACGCGGTCGACCCCATCTTTTAATCAATACAATAACAAAGCCGACCGCGTGTCCTACCGAACTTGAGGTTATTCCGAGAACTTCCCCTACTTCTCACGACTCACTCAAGTTAACTGATTTAGAACTATGCACTTCTTAAATCTCGATTCTCTCTAATCTAATTACTGGAATTGTCACACAGTACAAAAAAACTCAATTTTTAATTTAAAAGAAACGTAGAACTTTCTAAACGCGGACATAATCACGGTAAAATCTCAATCCAAAATGGCGTACAAAAGAATAACGTATTTGTAGCCGAGACCACGTGTCAGGATTTGAGGTTATGCGTCGATGACCCACAACCTCAAACTCAGACGGAAATCTCCGCCACAAACATTTCCGTGAATCCAAACATAATTTCGAACGATCACACTTGAAATTTTCATACCGAAGAAATGGAAAACCCGCACAAAGAGCACTTAGGGATGGCGAAATCAATTTAGCGATACTTCAAGTCTAGATTACAAATGACAGATTAAAGTGTCGCCGAAGTGGTTGCCAAAATGAAAAAGGAACATACCTCGACACCAGATACGTAATGGGCCTTCGAAAAATCCATAATTGGTAAATCAAAACTTTCATTTCTTTACAATTCAAGGATTTGTGCAAACTTGCAACTTATCGCAAAGAGGCGAAGAACGAGAGTGACAAGACTCGAACCGAAGAGTTTGCAGGTTCGCTTCAATCCTTGCGCAAGGCCGACCAATCAGCGTGCAGTCACAAGTGTCGTTGGAGTAGTCGGCCAATCACACGGCCTGTGCGCCATCTTTTCATGTAGAGTGAAGAGCGGGGTCTTGGCGGTAAAGCGTGGAAACTTTTTCGGAACAAAGTGAGAGACCTGGAGACAAAGAGAAAAGGTGTTTTATGCTCCTAACCACCAACAATGTATTTCCTGGTTTATGAGAGATAATAATTTATCCTCCGGAAATCTACGGGTCTTGGCGCCATGTCCAATGCCGGGGCTTTCCGCCGGTAGGTTCTTCACATGCTACGAAAGGCTTCAAATTACAGATATGTTCCTTTCCTATGAATTTACCGTTCCGATCGACCAGGGTATACACAACCGGCGATATTCTTCGTTTGATCTTAAACGGACCCTCAAACCTTGGGAACAATTTCGCTGCTACATTGTCCATCTTCTTGGACAACTTCCGGTTGGGTCTAAGGACTAAGTCTCCGACTCTAAAGTTTCGGTCTCTTTTGCTCGCGTTGTAATATTTTGCCTGGGCCTCGTAGGCTTTATCCAGGTTCCTACGAACTAAATCGCGAAGATGGTCCAGACGTTCCACCCTCCTTGCCCAGACCTCTGGTTGCGGCTCGGTATGTTGATTGCTCCTCTCCAGGTCTCTTCGCATCATCCTGTAGGGAAGCGGGTTACGTTCAAAGTTAAGAAAAGCTGGTGACATCTTCAGAGTACCGTGTACGGCGGCATTGTACGCAAACCTGAATTCCGGTAAGTGTAGGTCCGAATCTTGATGGTTATCCTGCAGAAAGATCACAACCATGGTCTTCAAGACTCGGTTGGCCCTCTCCGTGGGGTTTGCCTGGGCATGATACACGGGTGTCGTAGTGTGTAGTATTCCGATACTCTGACACATCTGCCCCAGGATTTTGTTGGTGAATTCGGTGCCGTTGTCCGTGTGGATCACCTCCGATGCACCCCAACGAGACACCACCAAGTCCTCAAACGCCTTCCTCACAGTGGGACTGTTTGCTGTGCGTATGGCGACACACTCAATCCACTTAGTGAAGAGGTCCTGGAAGACAAGGATGTAACGGTAGCCCGCCTTGCTTCTCGGAAAAGGACCCATGATATCCCCAGCCACTACCGTCCAGGGCTGTTCCACGACTCGCTGGCCCATCATGCCAGCCGGTCGGGCCTGCTCAACTTTGCATTTCTGACAGGGGCCACATGAGCGAACATACTGTACCACATCGTGAAACATTTCCGGCCAATAGTAACCGAGGGACACTCTCTGAAAGGTCGTTTCGTTTCCTAGATGTCCAGCCTGGGGTTCCACGTGCGCCTCATGCAATGCTTGGAGCCTTCTTTCAGTTGGGAGGACCATTTTCCACGCCTCGAGGTCCGTAACGACAGCGTCTATCATCACGTTTAGTTTGTGCCTATACAACATCCTATTCTCGACTTTCCAGTCGGGGAAAACCTTTGGCCGTTCTTGTACTGCCTGGAGGCGTCTCAAATACCAGGCATCCTCTGTCGAGGAAGCGCTTGATGCCAGGGTTTCCTCGTCTTCCGTTAACCTCGAAAGGGCGTCTGGGACCTGATGAAGGGCACCCTTACGGTGTATGATATCGAAATCATACCCTTGGATCTCCGAACCCCACCTCGCAAGTCGGCCAGTCGGATTTTTAAGATTATTCAACCACCGCAGACTGCTGTGGTTAGTTATGACACGGAAATAGAACCCCTCCAAGTACTCCCGGAACTCGCGGACTCCCCAAACTACGGCCAAACACTCCCGCTCTGTAACCGTATAGTTACGCTCTGCTGCCAGGAGGGTTCTGCTCGCGAAAGCTATGACTCTTTCCTCACTATCTTGCATCTGAGTCAGAACCACTCCCAAGCCTGTGGCGCTCGCAACTGTCTGAAGGTTAAAGGGATTTGCTGTTACGCTACCGAACCTTGGGTAGGCAAGAATGGGTGATTCGGTCAAGGCCCTTTTGAGGGATTCGAACGCTCCTTGTTGTTCCACATCCCAGTGCCACTTGATATATTCCGAAACAATCGAGTCAACGGTTCAGCAACGGTCGCAAATTCCGGTATGAAACGCCTATACCAGGAGGACATCCCCATAAAGCGGCGCAGTTGCTTGACAGTTTTGGGAACAGCCATGTCAGGTGTTCATCGAACCATTCTGTGACAACTATAATGTCGTCCAAGTAGCTGAATACGTTCGGTTTCATCTCTGGCGTGATAACTCGGTTGATAAGACGTTAAAAGGTGGCCGGCGAACCCGTCAACCCGAAAGGCATCCGCTTGAATTCGAACAACCCCCTACCCGGCACGGTGAAGGCCGTGTGAGCTTGACTCGACTTTTCTAAAGGAATCTGAATAAATGCAGCACTCAAATCTAATTTCTAAATATATTTCGCTGCCTTCAACTGTCTCAGTATATCGGTCATGTAGGGTAGAGGATATGCATCCTTTCTGGATATAGCGTTGAGTTTCCGGAAATCTAAGCACAAGCGATATTTACCTCCGGGCTTACGAACCATCACAATCGGTGCGGACTACTCACTATAAGATTCTGTAATTATACCCTCTGCCAACAATCTATCTACTTCTTCATACATGGCCTCTTGTACCTTGGGAGAGACGATTCGGTATCTCTCTTTGATAGGGGCATGACCCATGACGTCAATGGTGTGCGTGATGAGGTGGGTCGCGCCAAGTGGGCCCTGCGACTTAGGAGGGAGTTTGACCCTTAAAAACTCTTTCAAAGCTTTCTCCTCACCATAGAGTAGAGCAGCTACGCCGCTACAACTCTCCTCTTCCGCTGGCCACTGCCTCAATGGGTAATGCTTCCCTTGCGCGTCTGGCATAAATACCTTTCTAGAGCGTGAGAGGAACGCCATATCAAACTTCCCTTGGCCCTCTAGCCCTAGAATTAATTCAGTATCGAGATTGTTTGCTATTCTAACTTCGCAAATTCGGGTAACTCCCTCTATAGTTATAGGTAGGTTGACCTTACCAAGTATCACATCGGTCGAACCATTAGCTACAATCATACGCGACGGCCTAGTTCAGTCGGGGTTTCGTCCGGATGCCTTCGATATCTCATCCCAAGCCGATCCCCGCATCAAGACACGAGAAGAGCCATTATCGATAAACGTGTCGGGTGGGATCGAGTCAACAAATGCCCTTACGTGGATTCTGTTTGCAACTTCTGAAGTTTTTACTATTCCGCTTATCAATTCCGTTTCCGGAATACTGCCCTCGATTGCGCTTATCAAATCTAAATCCTCCGCAAAAGGGCCATGTATATTCCGGACTGGACCAGCAGAATAAGGGATGCGATTTGGTCGCGTATTCTCCGGATTGTCGTGGATTTGAACCTCTACCTCAATTTCCCTAGGCCCATTCCCACTCGAGACGCTCACGTTATCCGAAAGGGCATTTGAAGCCAGTATGTCATTCGGCATATGAACTCCCTGAAATTCCTGCATATCGACCGTCGCCTGAAACGTCGCTTTTCCGAAACCAGCCTTCATTGGCTGGAGCAGAGTCGCGGAATCAGCTGATTCCTTGGGTATGTAAAGACCTCTAAGTTTCCTAGGATCTATCGGATTTCGGCCAATTTTCTCATTTATCTCGAAAGGGTCAGCTGGTGTTTCAGCCACGGTCTCTGGTGACTGACAGGCATTTGTAGCAGCGGAGCCTTCTAGGAACTGCGCAACCTTTCCGATAGTGTCCGGGTTGGTCACAATTGAAGGAAATTACTTCAGTGGGATCTTTCGTCTGAGAATCGTTTTTGTTCTCAGCAGAAGGCGTAGCATTCTGCTGACCTCCCCCATCCTTAGAAGTGTCATTGAGGTTTTGTCTCTTAAAATATGATTTATTACTGTTCTTATTGTTCCGATCAGTTGTATTTTGCTTTTGTTCCGTATCTATAGCCAAGCTTTTCACTTCCTCTTTTATAGCCGAAGATGAACATGGTTTGTTTGCCTTATTACTCGAAAGAGGTTTATAGGCGAATTCTTCAAGGAAAGAATTTTCAGGAGGAGGTGGGGCTTTGTATTCTCTTATGTATACATTCCACTCTTTCTCCCAACTTCTCCCGAGGCGGGATAATTCCCTGAAAGATCTATACTCTGATCAACGGATAACCTTGTGATAGTCGGGTCGTAGACCTCTGTGAACCCAATCTAATTGGTCGACTATCGGTACTTCGTCTTCGAGCAAATTGATCAAGGTTTGAATATTGGTAAGATAGTCATCGATAGACTCATCTTTGCCTTGGGTTCTCGCTTGTATTTGCTCCTTGACCCTTCTTTCGAAATCATCGTCGCCAAAGTGTGACTTGAACTCTTTCCGAAACTTACGCCAGCTATAAAATTCCCTCTCGTGATTTTTAAACCATTTTGACGGTATTCCTTCTAACAAAACTGGCATTGCCAACAATAACTCTTCGTCCGAGACCCTAGTCAGTTTCCTGCGATCTTCAATTTTTGTGAGAAAACCGTCAGCACTCAAATCGCTTCTACCATTAAAAGTTAGATTCCAACCTAGAACAATTTTGCCCAAATCCCTATTTCCGGTTTGATTTCTATTGTAGGACCTGTTGCTGTAAACTGTGTCCCTATCTGAAGAGTGATCGTGGGACAGATTGTCTTTGTAATTTATTTTGCTCCTTTGCACCTTGTTATTAAGGTTGGGCCTGTGCTTGGAAATTTGTTTCAACTCCAACCCGTGTAGGAATCTTAGTGAGTTATTCTTAAGGCTCTGATGGGGTTTCCCTATCATTGTTGGGGTACGCATCAGGCAAATTGTTATGGGCCATGCCAGTTTGGTTACGCAAAATTATTAGCGGCCGTCAAAGGAAATTTGATGAAGCCCCTCACAAGAATCTCCTTCAATCCTCAATTATCATCGAAGGCCCCAATAGGACCCTTCTTACACATAAATGCTGTTCTTGTTGTTTACATTGATGAAATAAGTTCGGAGTAGCGCGATGAATTTTTCGAAAAATTGAAGCATTTTTTAAATTAAATTTTAGGGACATATGAAAGCTTACTATTTGAAATAATATTTCCTCCAAGCTATACTTTCTTTATGGATTCGTGTACTAGACTTACTTTATAGGTTCGCAAAATTTATTTAAGAATTTCTAGTGGTTCAGTCGATTTATCACGTCATATCTTACTATTAATAATGCGCAAAATGAGAAAGAACGCTGATTGTGGGTTTAATTTCCACCTCGCACTCTAGCAGAGTTTAGACCGTCCACGTTGAGTCGTAAGTTCAGTTCTTCTAGAGTTCTTTGGGTTCTCTAAGTATTGAGTAGCTGTTGCTCTTGGTGGCTCGGAACCCACCTTAAACTGTAGGTCCTCCTCACCCCTGAGTTAGGGGTTAGTTGTCAAAAGTAATGAGGAGAAGGTTACGCAGAGACTATCAAACCCGCAACAGGGAGAGAGTATAAACAATTGTTCCAAGAAAAAATGCTCATTTTGTTTTTGCGTTACTTTAGAGAATAAAAATGAAGAATCTCATCATCAAGGAGCCGGCAAGGGAACGTTCACATATTACGCAACTTTAAACAAGGGGGAAGGGGGGTTCAGTCATTGTTACGGCCATGTCAAAGTTACATACACTAACTATAGAAAAATTGTTACTAAGGGGAGGGGGGGGGGCGTTCTCGAGAAAACATTACGTAATATGTGAATAATCCATAACGTACAGAAAACGGTTCGTCTTGGAGCAGATAAACACATCTATTGAAATTGTCAATTACTTTGTATTTTCATAATGTTCAAACGCAGGAGCATAAATTATATCAACACGTGATACTCAATAGGTATAAAAATACTTAAAAGGAGTTTCAAAATCGTTATGTAGATTTTAAATGATCGAAGTGTATCTTTGTCCCGTATTTTGGGATGACTAGCCTATTTCCGCCATTTGGCTAGTCATCCCGGAACTAATGTATTTAATATAAATTCTGCTCCTTTCTGGTAGAAAAAAAGGAAAACAGCAAGTCTTCGTTATACTCAGTATTTTTATCTTTGCTTTATCGTGCTTTTACACTCAAAGATCGTTTTTAATGCTTCAAATGCTTGGCCATTTGATGTATGGTTTGCTTAATTTCAGTCATTTTTCGGTGATTCGAAAAACTTGCGAAGGATCTCGCGCTCGTGAAGTGGGGAATCGGACCCTCTGATTGGTTGGCTGCTCCTCAGTTCCTCTGGAATAAGACGAAAATCCGTTGCGAGATGAATCCGAGAAATTTTGCATTTCTGGGGATTCAGAACTGAAGCTTAATATCCGAATTGCAATCTCAATGACTAATAATCTAATTGAAAACGCAGTTCTAAATTACGACTGCCATAAAAAGTGTTGGTCTCAATTAATTACAAGTACTAGAAGATTATGATCAATCTAATTTTAGAATTAGAATCAGTTGACTGAAAAAGTAGAACTTGAAAATCCAATTCTCGATTTCCGAGACTAAGTTAGCCGAGTTTTTCCAAGAAAAAAGAGCCATCAGGATTTAAAACCGTCTTTGCGGGGAAAAACAATGGTTGTTGTAATAAATAGATAGATAAACGTGTATTCTTTAGCCTATTGGCCTTGAAAAATTGACTTGCTTACACCACCATTTTTTACAAAATTTTTGTATCAAAAACTGAACTCTAACATCCTTCCACACTTTATACACTATCATCTACCCATACCTTATTACTATGATTGCTCGCTCGCTCTCATTGTTTTGCCTTCCTCGCTTCGCCTCGCACATATTTTCCTACATTTCGCCAGCCTCGCATTTCGCCAAACTCTGCCTCCGCGGTTCTACTATTTGCATTATTTACATCTTTCTTACATATACTTCTTCTCCTCCTTACACATCTATCTTCATTCCTCCTCTCCTTTCCTTCTCTTCTCCCCCATCTTTCCCAACACCCCCTTCGCTCATGCAATGGCCCTTTTCTCCCCTTTTTCATGCAGAATTATTTCCATGATAATTCCACTCCCCTCCAGCTCCTCGCATTCTTCCAACCAGTGTTCCACCTTTGCATACCCCTTTCCACACAACTCGCACATCCTCTTCTCCTGCGGAAGCTAGAATCTATTAGCGCCCTCCATGCTTCCACATCTCATTCTCGCTGTTACTTCCTGGCTTCCTTTCTCTCCTTTCTCACACAAATACCGCGCTCTCTCCATTGGCATAACCCACTCATATTTCACATTATACCTTGACTCTCTTACTCTCTCCTCCCCTTCTGCGTTCTCTCTTTACATGCGGTTCCTCTTGACCATCTCATAACCTTTCTTCCCTCTCTTCGCACTTCATCCTCATGCAGACCATTTTTTCGGGAATGCCTCTCTCATCCTCCATCTCCCCCTCCCCCCTCTTCTGTTCTCTTTTTTCCACCAACACTACCTCACCAGCCTACTTCTCCTTCTTCCATGAATTTCTCCTCATACTTACACGCCCGGCTACCTGTTAAAATCGCCAAACTCGTTCTCCCTGTCTCTCTTCTCACAATACAACTAGTGTACTTGTTGTATTGTTTTACACTAGGTGTATTGTTTCAATAAATTGAATTTGTTTGAACAAATTTTTATTGTTCAATTCGCCTTCAATTCTGACCTTTTTTTAAAACGGACTGGCCAACTGTTATTTTTATGTGACATTATTCATATTTACAAATAATTTTCATTGTTCAAAGGATACAGTAATTATTTATTTTTGAGAAAGATGTAGAAGTGTGGACTACTGGTCATGTAGACCAGTACTAGTGTGGATCAGTAGTCCACACTTCTACATCTCTTTCAAAAATTATTTACCCTGGTCGACAAAACTACATCCTTCAAGATAATTATTTATTTCCACCATTTCTTCAAATCATGTTGGAAAATTCGTCTTTTTTGGTAACAGAATCGTGATGTGATTTGTTTATCAATAAATTTTGGAAGAATTTTCTCACATGAAATTCGGATATTCCTTCCTCATCTCTGCTAACATTTTTTATATTGAGTGCTTAGAGCCCCATTGGCTAATAATGTACTAATGGTCACTGGCGACTTCTACCAACAGTATTATAATATCTGATCTCAAATATTTCGATTGAGAGACTTCTCCAACATTCTTAGATATACCCCTACTGGGGATTTATATTCAGCCGAGACCTTCGGCTCTTTCTATAATTGCATTCTTGTTCCTCACTTTTTCAAAAAGACCCTCCATGTTGAATAGGGCTGCTTCTTCCTCCGTTCTCCTGTCCGTTTGTACCATAAGTAGTAGCCACTAGTCATTAGTTTCTCGGCTGTGACACTGTTAGCTACGTTTATATTTAAGATGGCAGAATTACGGAAGAATTGTTTTTAGTTGATTTTGAAGAGCAGCATATTATTGTAAGTAAACTTCAAGCAATTTACAAGTTTTGAGAGTTTTTCTTTATAAAATGAGATACGTGAAGTTGAGTTTGAGACTGAGTGCTCGTATTGTCGTGGATGAAGTGACACTTTTTCGGACAAAGACGAATCTACCGATAAAAGATTACCAACGCTGCGTGGAAAAAGTATAAAAGTTGTATGAAAAATACAAGAAGATAAAAAAAAATCGAGAGTAGAGGTACAAGTTAAGAAAGAGAATAATTTTTTACAAAAGCTGAAAATGATCGTCGACATCGCACCATAATCAGTGTTAAAGGACTCAAAAGTACCAACCGAAGCTCAATTAGTTATAACTAATCAAGGAAAAGAGAACGAAACGTCTAAAAAAGCTTAGACAGCGTTGAAATTCCGCAAATACGAAGATTTTTACGTAATGTTAATTTCTTATGTTCTCAAGAAATTCTTGAATTACATGCTGATTGCTGACGTTTTCTATACTTTTGGAAACATTTTTTGCGAACATTATTAGGAAGTTAAATTAACCATGTTTGATTATTAAATTCAACTGTTTCATCACTTTTAGTGCTCTGAAATAATAAAATTATTAACATTGAAATTTCATTGAAATTTTTCATTTCACACAATCACATGGAATTGGTATCTTCAACTAGTAGCAGTGAATCGCCTACGAGGTTCAACACCAGCTTTCCTTCTGAAGATGTGGAAATGGAAACATTGCTTTGTACTTGTAGTACTCAAATACCTAGGAAAATAACCGTTTTAAATGGAAGACTTGCTGCAGCTCTGGTCGCAGCGAAGTTGAGTGACAGTTAACGGTTTGCACTGATGCTCTAGAAGTCAATCCATCTTCTGCTGTTTTGAGCAGAGCTTCTGTTTATCGATACAGACAAAAATCCAGAATAGAATACATGGAGTAAATTCGAGGGAAAATTAAGAAGTTCAAGGATAATGCAACCGCCTTACATTGGGATGGGAAATTGCCGCCTGCACTCACTGGCAACGAATAAGTGAATCGACTGCCTATTTTATTCACCACAGAAGGTGAAGAAATGTTTCTTGGGGCCCTTGAAGCTGAATAAGGAACGGAGAAAAATGATGCTAAGGCCGTTTATGAAACTCTTCCACAATGGGTTTTCCTTGATGAGATGAAAGTTTTCTGCTGTGATACGACAGCTTCAAATATAGGAAAGAACAACGGTTCTTGTAATTTGCTAGAGGTTGCCATGGGGGATGATTAAATACTGTTTTCTTGTCGTCATCATATGGATGAAATATACTTGAAAGCGGCTTTCAAAACAAAGTTTGGGCAGAAAACGGGTCCAGATGTTCCGTTCTTCAAGAAATTGCAAGATTCCTGGAACTCCATATATCACACGAAATTCCAGTCTAGAGTGGCACATCGGTCGGTGGTGAAAGCTCTTCGAGGTGAAGTTGGCAATAGCCTTTTACATTCTCCAAATATTCCTCTATCTGAACGTGTATCCTCTACCAAGCAGTGATCTGGAGTCTTGCCGCGAAATTCGTATATTTATAGTAAAATTTTACAATAAAATAAGGTTCAACGCACCTCTTGCTGCCAAGACACAACAGAAAGATCTTCAGATGTTAAAATCAATCACTGCTATATTCGGGAAGTTGAGCTCAACTCTGGTACCTTGTACGGGAAACTGCTGCGTTAGATTTTTTCGACGATGATATTCCAGGAGTGAGAAAAAATTTGATGGTTACGGCTTTATCTCAAGAATCTAAGAAACAAATTATGGAGTACAAACGTACACGGAAAGAAATTTGGTACAACAGCGGCACTTATAGGTAACTTTGTTGTGCCAAACTGTAGTACTGCAATACGCCTTCTGTTCTTGACAACTGTTCTCCCTGTCAGCGAACGCTGCGTTCAGAGTGTGGGGCAACTGTCATCTTAGGAACGGATAAACTAACCTTATGGGATAGACGCGTTCCCGAAATTGGTGTTTCTGCTGCTTTCATGCCTTGGTTGCACTGTCCTACTACTATGAATGCAGCAGCTGTCAAAAATTTCTTTCCGTGTATCTAAGCACAAAAGTGCGAAGAACTGCTGGATGAAGAAATTGAATAATTTATCTTCAAAGATTCAATGAAATTATTTTCAACTTTCCAGATAGAAACATCGTTTCTTGAAGAAGACGCTTCACACTGGATGGGGAATGCAGCCTATGAAAAAGGGAAGAAAATTGTTTCTCAGTTCAAAGTGGTGAACCATGTTGCAGACAGAGGTGTCAAATTGACGTCTGACTTCAACGATTTGATAACGAGAGATGAGGATCAAAAACAATTCTTACTGCATGTTGCTAGAGACTACAGGGAAAAGTTTCCAGACATCAGCAAATCAACACTATCTCGTGACGCACAGTGGTAGGAAATGTAGATTGTAGACTGGGAAATGAAGAAAGAAATGTAAATAATAAAATTGTTTGACTTTGGAAATCACTGCTTATAACATTTATTATTTAAAGAAAAAATTTAACTCCTTGAGGTAACCAAAAGTTTTTAAAACAATTCAATTTTTCAAATTAATTATGGAATGTTGAGAATAAATAATAATTTTATTATTTAAAAAATGGAAATTATCTAAAAATATGAATAATGTCACTTGAAAATGACAGTTGGCCAGTCCGAAAAAAAAACAAAAAGTTTTAGGCGAATTGAACGAGAAAAATTTGTTCAAGCAATTAATGATTTATTAGACAGTGCAGACAAGATACCTTGAAATTGAAATATATGTGTTTAATACAAGAAAAGCTGATTTTTCTACCATAATTTGGAAGAAAGTTGGACATTGATAATAATTTATTTTTTTAACAATGGAAAGAAATTTGGAAATAAACAAGTCTTTTCGAGATGAGAAACTGTCATTCCTATCTCAAAAAACCGATTGTAGACGAATTTTCAACAAAAACAGATTATTCAAACAAATATAATTTATTAAAAAAAAAGAGGTGAACTGAGAAACATTTGTAAACATTCCAATAGACCTATGTTAATGATTTACAGAAAAAAGGAGAAAAAATTGCTCAAAAGAACATTTTCCTGAAGACTGTACATTTTTTTATTTAAGAGTAGTTTTCAGGGCACCACGGGGGTAGGTTAGGGGCATCGAACCCATTTGCATAATGGGTCAAAATTCTTCGTTGGGAAGTTCTCTGCAAGTTACATAACTTTTATGTAAATTTTTCCCTAACCCTGAAGAATTATTCGAAAAATACCAAAAAGTGACCAAAAAAAGAAGCTTTTACTTCTTTTTTGATTTGGAGGAATCATTTGCATCTATCACCAAGAAAATTATTGCAATGCATTTTCGGACCACCCTACTGATCATACAAATAATATGGGTATCATCATAACCATACTGTGAAGTCTCGTAGGGGGACGTTTGTACTCTAGTAAAAAAATATGTAACAGCAGTGATTGGTCACGAGAATAGTTACGTTTTTGGCAGGGGATGAGTGTGGAATTTTTATGTTTTTGACCAGGTCTACAAGTTTCGTTTTTATTATTTTCTGAAACATTTAATGATTTTCGAGATAAACGTGAGATCCCATGATCACTGAAGTTAAGCAGCTTTGGCACAGTTAGTACTTGGATGGGTAACCATCCGGGAATACCGCGTGCTGTTGGCATGTTGGCGGGAGACTGGTGTCCCCATACGTATATGTAGCTTAAAAACAACTGGAGGTGACCGCTCTTCGGAAGTGTATCCGTATATCCTAATTAGTTTGGTTCTCGACTTATTATTGCGATTTAGAGAATTCACAGTGAATCAGTGAATATCAGTACTAGATGTGATCCTTCTCTATAGTTGTTCCGGGAAAATCTCACTGATTTATATTTGCAGAGGAATTCTTAGTGAGATTTTTCAATTATTCCTGACGCATACACATAACGATATATCTGAAAGGATTATTGTGATTTATGGAGCTCGAAAAAATTATTACCGGGTCATCAAAATAACTGGATTATGTTGACAGACCGCAACCACTCTCAAACACAGACTTTAACGACAAGGTCGTAGTTCTCTGAGTTTAAACGTCGCGTCGGCTGTAAAGTCCACACGGTTATAGTCCACCAAAGAGGTTATTTGACACCTACGGAACTCATCGAAGAACTTACTGAGTTGAACGAGAGGCTATTCAGACTCGATCCTCTGGAAATCGTTGGCCTAATTGTGAGCAGAAAATGACCAGTTTACCAGTGTGGTTAACATTCTAAAATAAGTATCTCGTTATTCTTTCCTCTGAAGATACATACCTACATATTCCCTGATTTTAGTAAAGTACACATTACTCATACTTCAAAGCGCACAGCGGGTCAAAATCTCAAATTCTTGGACAGAAATCGAAAAAGAGGTTTTTTATTATCTTACATTACACTCTAAGGGTTTTTCGGGGTTGTTGATTACGAGAATAAATCCAAAATATTAAAATTCAAAATGGCCGTCTTAATATTGCAGAGTAGGTTATAAAAAAATTATTATTTCTAGCTCGAATTAGTGCAAAGGGTGGTTTCGGGGCTGCTCATTTCGAAAATAAGCCTGGAGAATTAAAATTCAAAATGTCGGACTCAATATAGTGGAGTGCTTCAATGAAAATTCGTATTTTTAGTTTAATGTAGCTCAATACACTTAAAGTCCGGATAAGGGCACGCGCGCAGGTGTTTCTCTTCATGTTCTTTTGCAAGAAATTGTGCAAGAAAGTGGAAGCTCCTGCCACGCTTTCGAATTCCTTGGGTTTTCCAGCACATGAAATATTCACAAACTCCATGGGATATCGCGGGATCAGAACTTTTTCTTTGCACATGTGCATGCATTATATGAAAGAACAGGAATTCGGAGCACTCGCATTTACACACATTCAACATTTACTTACATTATTAAATTATTGCTTAAATGCATACGTAACTTGTGTACATGCCTCTGGGATCACCCTCCGTGTCACACAACTGCGTTCGGTCACGGAGTCACTAACTTATTGGCACGCCCCTCGACAAGGCGCTCTTTGAGCGTGCACCTGCCATAGAGTATTCAATCGAATCATCTCCCGTTAAAAGGAGAGGGTATAAACAAACATTTCAACAAATGCATACATATATATATGGATAGAAAAATCTGCCCCCAGCGAGGGCACATTCTCATCGCGCGCTTGGCGCGCAGCTAGCCAGTTTGAGCCCTCCTAAGGGGCACGCGTCGGTCGGATCTCGCGCTTTGCGCTCGGTTATGAATTTACCTCGCGCTGCGCAAAAGCAAAATTTCGACTACTTTGAATTGATGATTGTGAATTCTTTTTGGTTCAAGATTCTCCGGCTTCAACGGATACATTCTCATCGCGTGTCTCGTGCTGGGCACTCCACAAAGATTTGTCCGAAACGGTAGATAAGTTTTGTTGCTTCTTCTTTTAAATTCTCATCATAGTGAGAAGGTATTGGTTTTATGTGAAAATTGACTTTCGCGGAATTTATGAAATCTCCACGTTTTGAGACCTCCTGATTACGAAGAAGTAGTTTTTAGGTTCGTGTCTGTCTGTCGTCGTCTGTATACTCCATAACTTTTGAAAGACTAATCGGATTGGATTGCCTTTTGGCACACATTTTGAGGGACCAAAAAGACAGGGCAAGTTCGTTAACCAGCTATTTTAGATGGAAAATCAAAGGGGGGGAGCATTTTGAACAATTTCTTGTAGCACGCAAAAAATGAAACAATTTATCCCAATAATTTTTTCGATAAAAACAAAATTGTCAGAGTAGTGGCATTTTCAAGATTAAAAAAAATGAACGAAAATGAGAATTTTTAGCCAAATGAAACAAGATTAAAAAGAAAGTCAGAGAGAAAAAATGTTTCTTCTTGGGAGCCATACAAGATCGTGAATACAACTTTTTGGATTTTTTCGAAAATCGAAAATTCCCATTTTGGTCGCACAAAAAATAATGGAAAATAGAAAGATTCACTTTTTGGTCGAACTGTTCAAGCTACGGGAAAATATAAATGAACTAAACTTGTGCACCAAAAAAAAATCTCAAATTAAGTAAAATTAACTTTTTCATTAGACCAGCAGTTTTTGCTTCATTTACAAAAAACCATAAAATGAATTCATTTCAATCAGTAGAAATAACTATAAAAATGAAATAATAAAGTTTTTGAAACAATGATTAAGGCTTACACAGAAGATTGATAGAGAAAAGTTATTCGCCCGAAAAATATCTGTAAATCTGTTATAATATTTCCCATTGGACGCTTAGTTTTTGTTTCAATCGTATAAAATAAAATAAAAAAATTGAATTTCTAGAAGAACTACACAACATGTGAAAAAAATTAGGCAACAAAACTTCTCCACCGTTTGGACAAACTTTGATCGAGTGCGCAACACGAGACACGCGATGAGAATGTATTCGTTAAAGCCGGAGAAGCTTTAACAAAAGAGAATTCAGACTCATCAAATTAAAGTAGGCGACATTCCGCTTTTGAGTTTCACAAGCTCTACATATATATACAACTGTAGGGAGGTACAAAGGCCGAGCGTGGAGCGCCAGGTAAGATTACCATCGAACTCGAAGCGCGAGATCCAAAAGACGCGCGCTCTAGGCACGCTCAAACTTGCGAGCGAAGCAAGACGCGCGCGAAGCGCGCCATGAGGATATGTCCGCGCAGCGGGCATATTTTTTTCATATGTTGTGTAGTTTTTCTATAAATTTAATTTTGTAATGTTTTTTTTTCATTTTTTACGATTGAAATAAAAAACTATGCGTTCATTCGGAAAAATGATGACAAATTTATATATATTTTTCGGAAGAACGACCTTTCTCGATAAATCTTCTGTCTTAGCCGTCGTCATTTTTTCAAAAACCTCATTAACTCATTTTCATAGCTGTTTTTCCTGATTGAAATGAAAACTGCATATCCTGTTCAGAAAAGATTGATAACACATTTTAAGATATTTTACTGGTAAAGAACTCGTCCCCATTTGTTTTTTCCTTAGCTTGTGTCAATTGTCTAAAAATTCAAATTTTTCCTTTTTATTATGTTTTTTTATGAATGAAGGAAAAATTTGTTCACCTATTAAAGAGTAAATTTCACCAAATTTGTAGATCGTTTTGAGGCACAATTTTCGTCCATTTATTTTTTCCCGTACTTTGCACAATTGGAGCAAAAATTGAAACTCTATTTTCCAATATTTTTTGTGCGACCATAATTGGAGTTTTCGCTTTTTCAGAGAAATTCACAAATTTGTAGAGATCATCTTTTAGGGCTCCCAGAAAGAAAAAAATTGTTTTCTTGTAACTTTTTTTCATATATTGCGTTCTTTGGCTGAAAATTCTCATTTTTGTTTATAATTTTCAATTTTCAAAATACCATAAATTTGAAAATTTCGATTTCATCAAAAAAAATCATCAGGATAAATTGTTTCAGTCATTACTCAATACAGGATGCCGTACTTACAATTTTATTGTCTTGGAAAAAATGGTCTCAGAAGTTTTCAAAATGCTCTAACTTTTTGAATTTTTATTGAAAATAACTGGTTAACGAACTTGACTCTTAGATTCTGACACTGAATTAGTATACCAAAGGCCAATCAAATATATTAGTTTTTTCAAAAGTTATCGTGCTTACA